>JASSUY010009434.1:10000-80922 GCA_032466535.1 Forpus xanthops | reverse complement strand
CCCTCACAGGGAACAGCTTCTGCCCAAGAGCTCATCTCAGTCTCCCCTCTGGCAGTTAAAGCCATTCCCCTTGGCCTTGTCCAAGTCCCCTCTCCAGGTTTCCTGGAGGCCATTTAGGCACAGGAGCAGTTCTAAGATCTCCCCTTAAGTAGCCTTCACTTCTCCAGGCTGAACAAGGCCAGCTCTCAGCCTGGCTCCATAGAGAACTACGGAAATAGAGAAAACAATCCCAGATGACTGACTGTGGAAGGCGAGAGGGCCTTGGGTGGGTGGCAGGATGTTTTTTGCTGGGGCAAATTCTGCTTTCTGACTGGTGGCCCCATTGCACCCACATGCTAGGGATTGCAGTGGCGCTTCCATTGAGGTTGCTATTTATTTTTACATGTTCCTTTTCTACTTCACTTGCTGTGTTTAATGTACATTAACTCACATTTTGCCTGCTTGGAGTGGGACTTTTGAGAGGCATGAAATGACAAAACAAGGCTTTGTTTTCCAGCCAGATTCCCTCCGTGTACACTCCTCCAGTGTCTGCCACGGCTTCCAGCTCCATCATCACATCCAACAGAGCCTGGGGCAAAGCTGAAGAAAAACACCCAGCGCATTCAATTTACAAACAGAAATAAACACCTTTTATGCAGGTTCTACATAATCACTAAACAAAACCAGGGGAGAAAAAAGAAAAACCACAACAAAAACCACAAAAAACCCACCCTCAACACAGTGGGTTTTATGTAGTTTGTGTGCGGCGGTGACCCTTTATTTTCTTGAGGAAATAACACTATTATGGAAAGATGTCTAGCACCGGGCTCTCGAGCGGCATCGCAATCTCCTTTCTTGTTTCCTGAGGAGCTGGGGCTTTGGCTGCAGGGTCGCACCTCAATAGATTGCCTGGCTGTGCCCACACGGTGCCGGCACGGCTGCTCTGTCCCCCGGCGATGACGGCTCTGTGCCCCCGGACCAAAGCCATTTCGTGGTGCCGGCCGCCGGGATGCACAACTTCAGCGAGCGCCCGGCAGAGCGGGTGAAAATGAATCAGATATGAAAATGTCTGAAGCAATAAATTAACACACGGCAGGGGGGTGATAGCTTAATCCTTCCTAGTCCAAACAGTACCTGACACCCATTACTGCTACAGGAGGTGGGACACCATAGCGGTACTGGAGCGAAAATGATCATTCCCAATGGAGTTGAGGCATTGCAATAGGTATGTAATGTGATTCTGGGAGGGAACCTGTGCAGGGTTTTATAGTGTTTGTACACAGAATCCAGGTTAACCTGCCGGAGTGTTTCCCTGGGCTTCCTTGTTTTGATTAACCTAAAAAGCGAGTGTTTTAAGTTGAGGCAGAACTTTATTGTTTTAAGCCTTTGCTGAGCGCCTGATAATTGCTCATAATTCATGTTAAGACTAATAATGTATATCTAATACTCACATACCATAAAATATTACCAACTTGACTGGATTAATTTATTTGCAGAATGATTAAACAACTAAGACAAAATCATCAGTAACAACCAGAATTTAACAGCAAGCATCTTCAGAGTAATCTCATATTTACTGTGGAAAACCATAATTCCTGTTTGAAACTTATATACTCAAAGTTTTTAAATGCATTTTTTTAATATAACTGATGTGTATTTCTGCAATACTTTCTTCCAGGAAAAAAACATCAGCCTGGGCTTTAGCATTGATGGCAGATAAACAAAAATGTTGTTGCCAAGAACTTTATTGCAAAATGAAATGTCCTGGGAAACATATTTAATTTGCTGCTTTCCCTAATAGTACGCCAAGCTCTCCTTCCAGGTACACCCTTGTAAACCTACTCTGACATGAGGTTTTACTAGAAGGCTGGGTTTTCTTATTTTTTGTTGCATATATATTGAAACTAAAGAAATCTATGAGCTCATGGACAAATTGAGAGAGCACTTAGATACTTCTTTCCCATTTCTTCCTTCCCTTGGATGAAATTCAAAAATATGAACACTAGATGAAAAGGCAGAACTCAGAATGTGAGCATGCTTCATGCATCCCACATTTATCTGTTTGTTGCAGCACTAACTTTTCCTTGAAAACAGCTAGCCTTGTGATGCCAAGCCCGTCTGACTTCTTCAGGAGGACGATAAAAAAGTATGATATGAAATACATAGACCTATAATAACATCACATTCATGTTAGGTTTGGTTATCAGATTCATTGTAAGCAGAACAACCTGCCCATAGTACACTGATCTGGGGAGAAGGAGTTGGCTCCAGTGCCAAAAAAAATACAACATAAAACCATGGTGTGGGCTGAAATATCAGGCTACAGCTTTGACCCAGGTGTGAGATAACTGTAGCTGCACACAACTCCGTCCTCCTGTGTGTAAGTGGCACTGATAACTCACAGGCTGTGCAACCCAAAATCACTCTAGAGGCATTTGGGGGCGGAAAGTGGGGTTTCAGATCTTACCAGGCCTGCAGATGTTGGCACTGATTCTAAAGCTCAAAGTCCACTAGCCCATGGGCTTCCCATGGCTGTTCCTTGCTGATGGTGCTGGGTCAGCTCTCCCATCTCATTCACTGCTGACGGCTGGACTGTGGTTCTGGTGAAAGAGACTTATTGCATTCCTTTTGATGCTGCCTAAAAATTGAGTAAGGTGTTAGCAGTATGCAAATGGTTTCAATCTCTTAAATCCTACGGAAAAAATATGGGAATGTGAACATTTTGACCAACAGTACGTGTGCTTGCCCAGAACAACAGAAGAGAGGTAGATGCTCCATCAGGTCACGTTACTATGAAAGGCCAATTCATCTCACGGTGATGGACACTTTAGAGTAGTGTTTCTCAATTGTTTAAAGTTGGAAAAGCATCTAATCCTTTTGAAGAAAACCTAGAGATCACCTTGGAAAGTGCCACCACAACCGCCTCCATCTGTAATCCAGGGGTAAAACTTTGTGTGCTCACTGTATCTGTCTGCTGCCTTTTGGCTTTTTTGTATGTGTGAGAGTGCATGGGCATGTTTGGTCGCCCTAACAGAATCACAGATCACTTCTCAATGCCATATGGCTCACTGGTAGCTCCAGAGCCATGAGAAAATAGAAATAGGCTGCAGTATTGAAAAAATTATGCACGTACATATATATACCTAACGAAATATTAGGCATTGCAGACTTGATTCTTCACCTCTTTGCAGCACGTACATAGCGGTTTGCACTTATGAAAATGTAGACCAAACTCGACATTAATGCTATGTCTCTGACAAGGTAGTTTTATATACTCAATTACCACTGCATTATTTTTCATCTCTACTCTATGTGAAAACAGTAAGAACCAAATATATTTCACTTACGGTTCCTTCATTCAAAAGAGTTTGCCTTTGTCTTCCTTTATCCTGTTCACTGACAGCAAACTTCATGAATTAACTGGCTCATGGTATAACTCATGTATGGAAATCCAATATAACCTCTTGGCTATAAGCAGTAATACTTCGCTTATCGTACACTAAAGGAATTTTTACTAGTTAATTAAGATTTGTTTGCTTAATTTTTTTCAGGCAGTTCAGGATGTTGCTATTCTGTCATGTGGCTGGGAAAATCGTGATGTATACACTGTATAAAAGTGCCAAAATAAGAAATGTTAGACTGCAGTGTCTGTGGTAGTAAATCTTTTTTGTAATCCTAACTTCATATTTCCATTGAATTGTTCCTCTCCAGCTCTGCAGACAGTTGAAGTATTTGAGTATAGTCACATATGCTTTGCTGCTGCTAACAGCCTAAAGTTAGTAATCCGGGGGCACACATACAGCACAGAGTATGCTGTTGGCACTCCTCAGGCTGCAAAATATTACAGCACACCTTATATAGTGCTTGCTTTCGAAATTTCCTTTGCACTTTGTTTACTACATATTCCAATAGTGTAATATTAAACAAAAACAGTGTGTCCTGTGCCAGAATGATTGATTACTACACCGTGGCAAGGTCACCTCCTAGGAACAGGCTGAGTGCAGTAAGGGCTGTCTGACTCATACAGTTAACACTATATCCGCATTGTATGAATGTCACCAGCAATCCAGTGATTTATTGCTTGGAAGGCTCTGTTCAATTTTTTCTGCCTGACCAAATTGCACATTTTCTAGAAAAAGAAGCAAAAATATTTCAGCACATGGATTACCCCAAGTCCTCATTTCTCCCACTAGGTTCAACGAGTCTTTTCAAAGATGCTGCTCATCAAAACCTCATATTTTTCACTCTTTTTCCACCCTCTTCTGCCAGATATTTGGTAAAAATTATTATTACACTAATGAAAAGGTGCAGCAGAAGATTAAGGGTTTTTTTAATCAGATTTTGGTAACATCTGTGGGCCAGGAATAAGGACAGCTGCATGTTCTGTTTCTTAATTTTAGTAAGATTTACTCTGGATATAAATGCTAGCCTCAGGCAAAATTTAACTGGTTTAAAAGAGAAGAAATGATAGTCTTACGAAACTACCTAACTCAAACTGTTTGAAAACAGTGACTGAGATTAATCCCTTTCGCTCTGAGAAATTCCTACTTTCTGACAAAGAAGATATAATTATAGATTGAGAGAAATGACTTTCAAAATTAACATTTCAGCAGATCCCAACACAATAGATACATTCATTCCTCGTGTATCTGCATGGAAATCAAAGGAGATACATCATGTTTGGATCCGGGCTTTTATTTTTAGAACATAAAACACATTGGCTGGCTTGCACCCTGTCCACAGAAGGAGAGATGTAACACAGCCCCGCATCCAGCCGAGTAAAAAAGGACGGGGGGTCTGGCAACCTGGGCTCAGTTATGGGCTCCGCAAACTTGGGATCAGCAAGAAGGGATAGGGTTTGGGAATGCATTTAGGTACCTATAAACATGGAACACATGGAGTAGAGGGGTGTGCTGCAGCATTTTCAAAAATCACCTTTTTCAGTAGGCATCTACATCTTTAGGTTATTTTTCCAAACCTTTAAAAATCTGGTTTTTGATTCCCTTTCCATCTCACTACACCCTTGTATCATTAGGCCTTGCAGGGGAAAAAAATCAACAGAAAAACTGGGGGGTTAATACAATCCTTTATCTCAAAGAACAGTAAAAAATAGCTAGGTTATGTATCTTAACAAACACTGCAGAATGCATCAATTAATGCTGCATCTAGTGAACTGTATCTGACACAGGAACTGAGACATATCAGGTCTCGTGAACCTGTTACAATTACTCTGCTTTTTCTATTATGACAATAAGCGTATCTGTGCAATGAAACTCTCATTACCTACCTGCCCTTCAAAGTGATCTCTGAGCATCAGCTCAGAGACCACAATTTAGGAAGCAACGACTGGAACCATCCTGAGACATTAAAGAGTGTCTTCCAGCTCTTTTAGTGCAGTTTTTATGTCAGGACCAACATTTTTCCCATCAGTCTTTTGCTGCTCTTGTTTATACTTATGGACTAATTAGTATTTCAATTTTAAATGGAAAAAAAAAATTAATTTGGGATGAAAAAGAGCAAGGATCTAAGCACAGGTGGGTATGCCATACCTTTGGTTTATTAAATCCAAATATGTTCCAGCTCAACAAGGATGAGTTCATTGATTCAGTTCATTCCAATGAAAGAAACAGAAGGAAGTGCAATGAAACAAAACAAAACTCAGCTGCACGAGCTCAACAAACCCAAAATGCCCACAAAAGAGAGTGGATTGGGGAGCCACCACAGCACAGTGCTGTTGCCAGGAGCTAATTCTGCAGCAGCTCCATTACCACCTGCACGTGACTTCAGTCATACTTCATCTTCTAATTGATATCTGCCATTGCCTCATAACTAATGATGACTAATGGTAATATCTAGAAAGACAAATAAAAGCTAATGCAAAACCATACTGTGGTGTGGTTCCCTTTGGAAAGCTCTCGGGCCATTAAGAAGCAATTCGAAGTGGAGATTGATGTGCCCTGGGGGTTGCTCCCAGGGATGCAGTGCATCTCCAAAGCCCAGGGGCTGGGCTGCTCTGGAGGAGGGCACACTCTCCAACCCTTTCCAGTGGTACCAGTCACTGCCACGCTGGAGCACACCAGGCCACAGCACTTCTCTGGCTCTGCTGAATGCAAACAGCCAAACATCACCAAGACGCATTCACAGCTGGGCTCAGGAAGGCAGCATCATGCAGCAACGGCACATTGCTTTCTCTGCTCTGTTTTATTTGTGTTTGTTTATCCACCAGGCTCTGTTCCACAGTGAGACTTCTTGCATGTAAAGTATTTAGGAATTAAGTTCCCAAGCGCTATAGACAGGCGGTGACAATAAACAGCTTATTGTCAACAGGTAGCACCTTGTGCACACAAAAGCAGGTTTGGTTTATAGCAATGTAATGGCTTGATTAAACATGACGATTTTTTGTGAGAGTCATCCATACTGATTTGGAAAAGTTATGCTCCTTTAATTACAAAGTTTATGTCACCCGGTGCAATTTTAATGTAATGAAACATTAAACTGGACCTTGTGCTTGATGTAAGATAAAATTATTCATTGAATATTAGACCACTAGGCCACCTACTGTTCTTTTACAAATGGTTGAACTATCACGGGGTTACAGAACTTAACATGTAAATTGCAGCAGAAGTTATAATTTCTGTTGCAAATCCCAAAAGACTGTCATTTAAGTCAAATGTATGAGTGAAATTTTGCCTCTGTGCTGTAATAATGCAGGGAAAATGACCAAAATCTGAACATATCTAAAGTACTTATTATCCCAATAATAATGCACTTTTAGTTATTTAATCAAGAGCCTTAAAAATTATTAATAGCAAGTTCTTCTTATAAAAATGGAGTTTTAAACACTGGCATTTAATTTTAAGGATAGAAATACTTGATCTAGCCCATTAGTGAGATCTTTTGTAAAGCCAAGCAGCCTGTGCATTTCAGAGCAATTCCTGCCTGTCTTTGAGTTCATTACTCTCACATAAGTGAGAACAGCTTTATAAAATAATCTTTCTTAAAGTGAATTTAATATTTAACTGCACACTGAAAACCTTGGGTAAGTTCAGTCAGATAAGAAAAACCAGGGACTGAAATCCCCACGTAGGGCAGATTTGCATGGATCCAGCTCAGAAGCCTGTTAAAATCCGCGGGATCGTTTCCCTTCATCCCCAAAGCCTTTGGATCGGGTGTATAAATAGGAGAGGGCAGTTGCAGGGAAATTATTCGCAGTGCCTGAGCTTGCCTCCCAGCCGCTGCCGAAGAGGAATCTGAGCAGTGACTGTGCATCACCCTGAATCTGTAATAATAGCACCTTTCCTGTCACTCTTTGTCCCTTCATTTTTAAACGTGATTGGGTCAGGAACAGGCAATTTACATTTTTATATAATCTTTGCTCAGGTGATTCAGCCTCTCTGACGTTTTAGCATTTTGTGTGCAGCTCCGGGCTTCACCTCCCCTCCTCGTGCATTTCCATACGACGGGGGTCTGCCATCCTCGCAGCTGATACAGATCTATTTAGCTTCTCCCCCTTGCCATACCTGCAGCCTGTAGCAGGTTGTCAGGGAATGAATTTTCATTTTCTCCCCCGTGAGTCCATCACGTGGCTGTCACCAGAATTTGCTCTGTCTGAACTCCTCCATCCCCCTGATTTATGGCTGGTTGATGAGAGGTTGGAGGGCTCTCAGTGTAGCAATAATCTGCACCCTGGTCCGGCACCCATCTAAACTTAGGATTTCCGATCTAAATATTTAGTCCCGGCGGTACAGCCATCATTTATGAAATTATTAAATAACTTTTTGTCGGACCAAACACCTTTGGGATATTTTTCTAGGTCAATATTCATCAACAGACCCCGAATGTAAAGGTTAAGTGCACATTTCCTCTGCCAAATAAGAATGAATTTCAAACCTGATTGATTCTGGTCATGGAAACCGTAAATACTTACTCCAAATGGTAGATAGGTTACTAAGTCCACTCATTTCCACATCTGATATCGATAATACTCTGCTTTCCCCTTATCAGCCCCTCTCATATTTCACCTGGGCGAGCAGCGCGCGGGGAGCCGGCCATGCCTGTCGGGGCTGGCTGATGGCCCCTGCCTTCCCCCGCACCATTCTTCAGTGGTCCTTGAATCTTTCACCCCTGTCACTCCTCTTTCATCATTATCTGAGGTGATCGGTCAGCCCTGTGCCACCACCTGTCTCTTCGATCCGATGCCAACAGTGCTCCTGAAAACTGTCACTCCCGAGCTCCTTCCATTTATAGTGAGTCTCATTAACACCTCTCTTCCCTCTGGCCATGTGCCACTACAATTTAAGATGACTGTTGTTACTAAACACACACACAAAAATATGTTAAAATAGTGTTAAGAGCCTGATTTAAATCTATTAAAGCCTGACAATTTGGAGTTAAAATCTCCCTCCATGTCTGCGCGTGGTTGGAGGGGGGGTGTATTTTATATTAATGTATTTATACCTGTATAAATATACACATGCATGTATTCCCCCTCCCGCAGCTTCCCCTCTGCCTCAGCACTGCACCTCGTCTGGGAACAAACGCTGCTGCCGGCCCCAGACACAAAGCCCGAGTAAAGAGGATTTATGCCGGGGACATAAAGGCGGCTGCAGGGAGGGAAAGGAGAGGCAGAGGCAGCACTGGAGTGCTCCTGGGGAGAGCTGAGGACAGGGCAGCCCTTCCCCAGCATCCCTGATCCCCCAAAGCAGCTTAAACATAAGTGTGCGGGCAGCCCTGTGCAGATTAACCCCATTCATGATACTGACTCTGTTTCTTTTTACCTTGATTTTTCTGTCCACGAGCAAGTGGGGATAACAATACCTAGATAATAGCAATGGTCCCAGAGAGGTTTTTGGAAAGGTGACTGTGAATGCACCCAAGTTACCTTTACACAAAAAACTTGGTTTTAAGCTTTTAGGCACCCGAAGATGTTTTAATGACTGAAATGATAACAGGAGTGTGGACAGCCCCTGAGCTCTGTGGGTAAGCGGTATCCATTTTGCCACTCTGTTTATGCAATTTCAATCCCCTTCCTGAGCTGTAAGAACACTTTTCCCTTTCAGGGGTTTGAAGAGCACTCAGGTGGCTCTTTACTGACAAATTTTTGCATTGTGATACCTGCATCCTGAAAATGAGTTAAGATTTTTCTTCTCATTTCTCCTAGAGCAGCACTTGCTTAGAGGGCAGCAGTGAGAAAAGAGTCTGAGTGATGGCAAGAAGTGAAAATAAAGGGTTTCCACCCTACTGGGGGGCAGACCAGCATAAAAAGCATTTTTCAGAAGCAGATCCTGCTGCCAGCGACAGGCAAGGACAGGCCATGGCTGCTCACATGTAGTCGCGTGTCCTTGCAGATGGATGCTCCTATGGCCACCAGGGCCACTGCCAGCCCTCATGGTTAAGGCACCGCTGGGGATGCCCTGGAAATACAGACAGCAAGGCTGGAATCTTGATCTGCTGGAGAGCAGGAGGCTCTACAGGGGGCTCTGGACAGGTTGAATGGGCTGTGGCCAATGGTATGAGGTTCACTAAGCTCAATGACAGGTCCTGCACTTGAATCACAATCCCATGCTTGGGAAGAGTGGCTGGAAAGCTGCTCAGAAGAAGAGGACCTGGGGGTGCTGTTTGACGTGAGCAGCTTGTGCCCAGGCAGCCAGGAAGCCACCAGCATCCTGGCCTGTACCAGCATCAGTGTGGCAGCAGGGCCAGGGCAGTGGTTGTGCCTCTGCACTGCACATGGGGGAGGCTGCACCTTGAATGTTATGTTCAGCTCTTAGCTCTTCACTACAAGAGAGACACTAAAGTGCTGGAGTAAGGCCAGAGAAGGGCAATGGAGCCGGTGCAGGGCCTGATGGGGAACAACTGAGGGACCTGGGGGGTTCAGATGGAGAAGAGAAGGCTCAGGGGGAACCTTATCACTCCCTACAACTGCCTGACAGGAGGATGGAGTGAGGTATGGGTCAGTTTCTTCTCTGTTAACAAATGATAAGACAACAGGAAATGGCTTCAAGTTTTACCAGGGGAGGTTTATATTGGATATTAGGAAAAATGTCTTCACTGAAAGGGTTGTAAAGCACTGGCACAGGCTGCCCAGGGCAGTGGTGGAATCACCATCCCTGCAGGTATTTAAGACAAATAGATGTGGCACTTAGTGGCATGGTTTAGTGGTGGACTTGGCAGTGCTGGGGAACGGTTGGACCCAACGATCTTAAAGGTCTTTTCCAATCTAAACCATTCTATGATTCTATGACATAACCACAGACTTCTTCAGGATGACCTGGTGCTTACGACTGAGCGCCTGCATAAGCCTTGACAAGGTCTGGGGCTTAAGGAGATTTCAGAGCTCACAGGTTTGTTCTGCTGAGAATACAGCATTCAGAAAGCTAAAATGCAGTGGGGTGGGTAGCAGAGACCTGTGTGGTCACCAGCTCCCATGGGACAATGGGCACACAAGTGGGCTTTTGCACACTGGCACAATTTAAGTTATTGAAATTACAGTCTAAAACGTTGCATGTTTTTTAGGAAAACTCTGTATTAGAACCAAGCAATGAGAACAATTTTACCTTTTTTCAACTCTCAACACATATAACAAGCATAAACATGCATAGCAGTTTGCCAACTTAAAAATAAAGCATTTTGATTGCGTTGGATTCAACCCAAAACCTCAGGTTTGACCACCCCACACTCAGAAAATACAAGCACCTGAATTTAGAGCTAGAGCCAAATTTTGCTACTGGTTCTTGTTTTAATACTGAGTAATGCTTTCATAGTGAACCCACTCTTGGACACCTGAAATGCAATTGGGCTTCAAACACGAAGGCCTGCAAGCAGAGGAGCTGCCTTACAGAAAACCCTGTAGGTCTCAGTGAGAGGAGGGCAAGAACCAAAAGGCAAGGGGAAAACAATTCTTTATTTCGTTTTTCCTCTGCAATTTAGAAGCAGCGCATATTTATTAATTTATTAATCTATAAAACATTTACATACAGATTGAGATCTCGAATGCCAAGTCTGAGTGTGGGATGAATTGCTTTTGCCAAGTTACACACTGTGGAAAGTAAACGTTTGTAACAGAAGCACCCCTATGAGCTACTGCATGAATGGGGCTGCTTTAGCAGCATCTTCCAGGCAGGCTTTTTCCAAGCTTTATTCCCGATTTGCAGAGGTTCTTTTACTGCACATAGTGTTTCAGTGGGTAAGGTTATATCTAGTGATACTGCTGTTAGTGTAATACTGAACTCACTCTCTGCTGAGGCTAAACCACTGGAATAAAGCATTTCCATTACTTGCTATTCAATATCTATCTAAATGATTTCTGAAGCATGGGGCTAGGGACAAACTGTGCCCAAAAACTCAGCAAAGCACAATGTGCATACAGTGGATGGAAACAAGAGATGAGTCAAGCCACAGCTTTCAAAGTAGCACTCAAGTAACAAACTTAATTAGCAGACAGATATGATTTTTCATGTGTTTCTCTGCAAACCATGAAATTCTGCCACCTCTGATGACTGTTTTGGTGTCATTCGTGTATTTGCCATGTGAAGCCTCTTGAAAACAGATTGTGAAGAGTATTGCATCAGTCAAAACAATCCGATTGAGATAGTTAAAATGTGGACATCCAAAGGCATGATTCACTTTTTCTGACTATTTTGCTCTTTTATTTGTATCTTCTTCTCCTCCTCCTTATTATGTTATTAATATTTACTTACTATTTTCCTCACTATCTACATCTAAACATTATGAACAAAAGCAAAAAATATTTTAATGCTTCCATGTTAAACATGCCTTGCACAAAGCTGCAGCATTTCTTTTCCTGGCTAAGAACTGACATCTCCAAACTGTGCTGTTGCTACATGTGATGTAAACATGGGCACTCAGGAGATGCAAACAGGAACCCTCAGGAGAGCAGCATTGTCAGGTGGTGCCTTATCTTCTATTTCTGAGGGTATCATTGCCCATCCATACACCTCTGGCTGTATTATATCATGTGGAAGTAGGAAACCAAATCTGAAGTGAATCCAAGCCTTGCAGACATCACAGTTAACTGTGTTGTTGCACAGGGCTCTCATTGCATCCAACGTTTGGTGATATCTTTCTCTCCTATCAATGCTGGGAGCTGTATTTCTGGTCCTGAAGCTTGCTTTCAGCATTATTGATCATGTAATCTTGCTCTATGACCTGGAACATGTCTGTCAACAGTGTTTCTTCGTCTTGCAATGTCCAAAGTTGCAAAGGAAAGTTACTGTCATAAGCTAGGGGAGATGTCATGCTTTATGGCTACCGCAGTGCATTAAAGTGCGTTAGATTTGTCCATTTGCCAATCATCACATATTTACTTCTGTGACGTTAAGTAATCTAAAGACAGCGACTGCAGATTTACTGTCAGGCTCCTGATACCTCCTTGGAGCAGCATGGGCACTGCACTGTTAGCGTGGAAGACGAGGCATAGCACCACACGGCTGCCCACGCTCAGCCCAGCCTCCTCTCTTGCTGACTTTGCCATTAAGGTCTGCCCCAACAGAAGTGAGGTAAAAGAAAAAGGCTTAAGTATACTTATCCGTATCTTTTATAAGAAGTATAAAAAATGCTTTGAGCTTTATGCCAGCATTCACCCCAGTGGTGCTTGTCAAATCATGAACATCGGGTTTGCTATTTATTATTGTTTTGCTTCCATCCTACATGCTTCATTTTCCACCTTAAAAGTACACCAAAAGAAAAACCTGTGATGGTTAAGAAGCTATTGCACTGGTTGTGGAGCTTATCCTGCTCTTCCTCTTCCCCTCTCCAGCTCCTGTATCCCTTTGTCCAATATGCAGGTTTGATGTCATTCAGAAGCAAGGCTCTGCTTTCACTATCAACATTCAACACATGTAATGCACTGAGAACCTAACTCCCAGTACCAAAAGTACAAATAACATCCAAAGGCAAGCAAATATGCAGGCACTTTTCTAACCTTTTTCTCTTTTTTTTTTTTTTTTTTTTCAAATGCATAAAAAATGAAGGCTAAAATTAGAAGTATAAATCATTCTTCAGCAAGGAAGGAGGGAACAGCAACAGTATTCGAAGATGGTAATTTTAATTATGCATTTCTGTTGCAAAGAGTTTATTTATTAACCAAGTTTTCAAGTGGCTTCCGATTACATGTGGCAAGTTCTAGGTGTATCTCAATCCAGAAAGAGTTGAAATACTGCCCTTGCCATTATTTGGATCAAGAATCTCACCCAAAATCTGTCCTTACATAATCTGTGAGTAGAATTTTTAAAAGAAAATTGAATCCACATTTATACACTCTGGCTAAATCATCACCAGATGATCATCACATACCAAAAGTAAGCTCTCCTTAAGCCCGAATGGACACAAAGAAGATGGTATGAGGAGCAAACTCCAGCACTCCCTTGAGTGTTCATGCTACTTCGTGTTTTGAGACCAAACAAGGCTTAAGTGAAGGTATCTCCCTGCCTCTACAAGCTCCTCAAAGATTTTAAATGAAAACAAATGAACCTGATTATGCTTGGCTCAGAGTCTGCTATCCCAAGTCAATGGGTTTCATGGCTGTTGTCTTGTAACATTTGTGCAGTCCCTCATAGTTAGCTGTAGGAGTTGATACCATACAGTGAGAACAACCTATTACAATTAATTTGTTTCATTAAATGAGTTATCAAGATTTTTTTCTGTAATTTCAAAGAAGGAAATTTTCCTGTAAACATTTATTTGTTGCTTAGTGTAATAAAGTTTTAGGCCCAACTGTACTACATGGTAGGTATCAGCAATAGCAGTAAATAATAATAATTATATTCTCCACACAGCAGCAAGATCCTACTTGTCTTGACAAAAAAATGCTTATTTCAACCGTAGCTCACCTATGGACCATGAATTTATGGGCAGTCGGGCATGTGAGTGTTTCACAGCTCCTGCTATATGCAGATGCACATGCCCCATTCACCACGCCAAAGTTCCAAAGGAGATTCTTAGGGTTTCATTTTTCTTTTACATACTTTTCAAATCAGGGGGTCAACAATGCAAATGGATTGAAAAAGCATATTCAGAGCCTAGATTTTTGCAGTTTGCCACTGACCATCTCAGTCTAAAGTGCATGGGGTCTCCACTCAACTGGGCCTACAGACAAGGCTTCCAGGAAGTGTTTAGGGAGATGAGGTTTCAAACATGTAGCTCTAATTGGAAATCTAGAAGCCACATAGCTAATAGTACCATAATGTTATCCAAAGGTGTCCATGGGTGTCATGCACATGAGGATGTTGGGGAGAGTAGCTTCAGTCTTTATTTGGCCTTTCCTGCAGCTTCCACCCAAGAGTCTGCTTCAACTGCAGTTGCTCATCCCTGTGTTGCAGCCTCTGACCTGCTGATTTGTTTATTTGTGCTGTTGATTCACCCATCTGCTAATGTTTGTTTTGTCATTTGTTTACTTCAAGTTAATGTTTCTTTGATTTTATTGTAGAGCACTATGAGGTCCTAAATGATATGGGCATGTATAAAAATAAATGATGGTTATTCATCATTATCATTACTGCACTTGGACAGGCTTTTAGCTCACTAAAGATCCTGCTGTCTTTGGGGGCTTTTGAGACTTTACTTTCAGTCTTGGGGAGATTTCCAGTTTCTAGGGTACATCCCTAATAATGAGCTGCCTAAGAAAACTATGGTCCAGATATTTTTGAGTATAAGATGAAACGCATTAGCAATGGCCCTCTAAATACCACTTTCCAATGCAGTGTTAGACTCTTCTTACCATTTTACCTATTAGTCTAAAAACCAAAAAGTAAATACACATGAAATCTATGACTTCTAGAAATTCAAGCTGTTCCCAGCTAAAGCAGTAAATAGCAGCATGGTTTAAAGAGGAGGGAATTCGGCAAGTAGAGGATTTGCCTAGCACAGGGAAAGGGAAGAAGGTTAACCAAGTTAATCTTTCCCTATTTCCTCCACTCCTCATACAAAGCCTCCAGGCTGAACCGTCATTAAGAACCATATAATTGACTCATCCACAGGATTTCCTTTTTGTGTTCTGAATTATTGCAATTTTTCCACATTCTTTTTTTTTTTTTTTTAGTTTTAAACATTTGAAGCATTAAAACAGCAGGAATCCTTCATCTACAGGTAGAAGATTTGTCCTATTAGTGAGAACACAGAGCCATTTCTAATTCAGGACACTGTTACCACATATTCTCCAGCACCATTAAAATCTGCTGATTAACCAATGGACCAATGGATCTCCGTGTGCTATACAGCTGTCACATCAGATGTTTTCTCTGCTGCAATTGGTGTGTAATTTTGCTGGGTTTAAGTGCAGAAGAGGGGAATTTCCTTGCGATGGTACAAATAATTCATCATGGGCTATGGCTCAAGATTGTTATGAGGGAAAGAAATATCTCACAGTTATACTGTAGTTCATCGTACACATGACAAGAGAGTGGTTGGCACATATAGTGGAAGCTTGATAAAATGTTTTAAAATCAGACACCGAAAAAAGAATTGCAAAAGAAATTCTTCTTCAAAATCATTTTGTGCTGAATTATTTCTTTTTACTTGAAAGCCCTGTTAATATACAGGAAGCGTAGCAAGACTGCTATTAAATGCGTGCAAAACCCCAGCATAATCACTCATTTCATAGAAAGGCGCCTTCTGTTTTTGCTTTGTTTTGTTTTCCAAACTGATTTTAAAACCAGAGAGAAGCGTGTCCTATAGCAAACAGTATAAAACAAATGTTGCTAGCTTTGCTTCATTATGTGGTACATTGTCGTTTTATGCATGTACGCTGTGTGAACAAGAGGGTTAAAAGTTAAACAGTAGCCTAGGGCTAGCACACTTGCAAGCTGAACAGGTACAAAATAGGCTTTTGTTGCTTTCAAACTATTACTGTATGTCTTTAGCAGAAAATAACAGAACGGGCATCTCTGTGCTAAAATGTATTTCCTTACAGTTCCAGGTATTGGGAAATGGGACTATTTTAATGGCTGAAATGCCCATATGGCCTTTAATCCAAAGCCATAAATTTGTCAGTGTCTGAAGCTGGCAGGATATCATTCCTAATGAGGCCAGTTTTTAGGACTTTGTATATCAAGAGGACCATCTGAGAGTGAGGTGGAAAGTCACCTCACGTGAATCTGGGGTACATTATTGGTAAATCATTAAAGGGAAATAAAAGAGAGCTGTGATGAGAGTGTCATTGCAATTTCACATAAAGTAATGAGGAAATAGGGGAACACGGCGAGCTCAGGTTATTCTATATTTCATAAAATGATAAATAACTACTAGTCATGTTTGTGTATAATGAATTACAATCCTGCTACATTTACCTTAGTAACATTTTACAGAGGTTGTATTTTACTCCCAACTACCAATTATGTCATCATCCTGGCATTTACCTGGACGTAATGATACACAGCAAACCCATTCTTGTAACATAATTCATTGCTTAAAAGTGTTTGTAAAGCCATACGGCATCCTATATACTCATAACGACTTGGATATTGCTATTAAATTTTACAGATTAAAGTTTACTAAATCTTAAAGTCTTGTGCTAGTTCCGATATTTCTTATTAATCCTAAAGGAAAAGGTGCTTAGTTATTTAAATGTCAAAAACTAGGCAATCCTCTTTAAAAATAAAAGGAAACAACCCAAGCCAGAGATGGGGCATTTATTAAACAAAGGCACACGGCAGCATAACCAACCCTGCAACTTCAGGATTAAGCTGCACACTAATTTTAAAGGCTCATTTGGCCCATGGTGGGAAGTTCTTTGCACCATCATTGTTAGTTCTATGTAATGCAGCCTGGGAAAGGCACAGACACTTCCCAGGATCTCAGTGCAGGTTTCATTTCTGCAGAACTCCAAACCTCAGTCAGAAATATCTACTGTAACATTATCTCACATTTATTCAATTTAATTTCAGTTTGAGAAGGATAGCATATAGATCTTTTTATAAGCTTGTAAGGTCACCAAATTTAAATTAAAGTGACCTCTTTTAAAGCACATTACTAAAAGTACTATGTGGAGGGAAATTTAATACGAATGGTTAAAATGCATGGAATTCAGATTTTACTGTCAAACAGCTCAATTAAACAAATTGAATTTTTAAGCAACAAAAGGGAATTGAATCAAATTAGAAACAGAGTGGAATCTGAAATGTGGACATTTATGAGTGATGGTCACAGGGCCCTCCAGCAGTGAGTTTTCTTTATTTGTTGCCTCAGCAGTTAGAGGGGTTGGCAGGCTGCAACACAAAAGGATAAAAATGTTCACCATTGAAACACAGTTTTTGGCTCCCAATAAATCATCTGTCACTTCATCACAGCCCAGTAGATAATGAGCAATAAAGTTTTCACACTCAGGCAATGAGGAAGCAGACACAAGAAATACAGCTAAAGCTGCTGCCTTTCTTTTTTGTAAATGCAAGGTTCTTTGTATAATAAATGACCCCTGGATTTCTGGAAAAGAATAATTCCGTCCTCTGTAAAATAAACCATTTGATGCACTAAAAAAAAGCCCCAAAATCTAACATTTCTTAGTTCCTTTAATGAAAGAAATAATCACATTATTTATATGAGCTACAGCCATCTATAACAGGACGAGATTCCAGGGTATTACCTCTGAAGTTGTCTCTCTACTGCCAGCAAAGCACATTGCTGAAAATACAATAAGGCTGCACAATAATTGGAAGTGTGATTGTTTGCAGAGATTTGGGAGACATTTGTGTTTGGTGCCCGATCCTGTGTGGTTTTCTCATCTGTACCTTGCAAGGCAAATGCCCAGCACATCCCTGGGGACATGCTGGACCATGAAGGACCACCACGGGTGTCCCAGCATGGAGATGTAATATCATCAGGTCAAATTAATTGAAAACAGGCCTCAAAATTAATTAATGTATTATTTTTAACAGTATTTTACCTTACTCTGATACCTTCTAACTGCTAATTTAGTGAATATTTTGCTGTTGTTATGCCACAAACCTATGAAAAACTGTTGCTTGTAACTTCACAATCACTTCTTTTTGGGTTTTAAACTGAAGTTTCAATCCAGTTCAGCTTTACTGGTAATGCTAAGCGTGCTCATAATTCAAATATCATATCAAAGACATTTCAGCAAGGGTGTCTGGGATGGCTACATGCAAAGTCTAGTTCACATGCAAAATGTATGAGTTAAAAAGTAACAATGCAGCCCGTAAACCACATAAAACATATCACACATTGATTCATATTTTCACTTTATATCAGCATTTGAAGGCACTTGAAGTGAAATAAAATCAGATAGTCTTGTCATATGTAAATGACAAAATATTTGCATAATATGTCAAGGTAGAAAAATGCAAATAAACTTTGGTAAAGTCTGTATTTTTGTCATTCTCTCATATAGCTCATTAGCAACTTGAAAGGGAATTGAAAGCTCCTCTTTTCTGAACTGTATGCCATCTAGAAAAGACTTTAGAACCTGCTCATCTCTACACTGCATTAAGATGAACAATTAACATATCCATTTATTGAACTGCTTATACTGATCCATAGCCATAAAGGTTGTTTATCAGCTTCCAAAACTGAGGATGAAGATTTAGTCCTGTTAGAATAAAGATCACACAAATGTAAATTAAAAAGGCCATATTCTGCATTTGGGATGGTGTAAATCGAAGCAAGCATCCCTGAGATAAATGGAACCTCAGATACACCTTATAAGCAGAACCAGGCTCCAAAAAGCTGCACGCGTGGACCTTTGCAATGACAAATACCTGAAAAAGCTTTTCAGTAACTCAAAGCCTGTCTTAGTTCATTACAATATCTTAATATTCTGTATGAAGTTCGATACTGTATTCTTTTTATAATATTAAGGATGTATTATTTATACCTACTGTAGCCATGCCATAGAATACATGAGTAGAGTTTGTTTAGCAACAGAGTGAAAAAATATTTGCTACAGGGGCAGTCTGGCAATATTGCTTGTTAAGGCATGCTATTTGTAAGCAAATTTATATGAAAAGTATGCAATGTCTAATACTAAACTACTCCAGCCCCAGACTGAAGGGTGATTTTACAAACGTCCTGCAGCATTCAATCATTCCTTCATTTTAATGTCTTTATTTTATGATTTTGTTGATGAAATACTACTTACCCAGTGCTCAAAATTCCTTTTAGGCTGCAGGCACTGGCTAGTTGACACGGCAAGCCATATTTTACAGCTATATATTTCAGCTTTCTCTGTCCAAGTTGGAGGACACAGTAGCCAAGATGGTTTTTCATAGTAGAAATATATTTTCATATTTATTTATTGATTTGACTAATGTATCTATTTTTCAATTCACATGCTTATGTTTCAATCCATTAAAGTGATTCATGGTCAAATAATATGTTATTGCAAGTACAAAGAGGAGATAAAACCACTGTATACCAGCTATAACACAAGAATAAAAATAATAAAAATCCATTGCATGATTAAATATAGGTTTTAATCCCCAAATGATCAAGTGTAAACTGATGTTTTTAATTATTTTTCTTTAAAATAAGTTGGAGGTTTTTTCTTATGTAAAATGCAATTACCGATTAAATAAGTACTCAGGAATAAATATTTTTACCCAACTGAAGTGCTCAGTGGAAAACTAACATAAGGCATCAAATTACTATGAAAATATAAAACTCAAAAGGCTTTTAATTAGTTAAAATGAGAAGTAAATGGTGACTGGTAAAGGAATGCTATGCCTATCACCTCCAGGTCAGGGTTGGAATAAAGCCTGGCGTGGTGGTGGCCTGAAACAGCAGCTGGTAGCTGCTCCATATCACACCCGAAATTACTGGGTTGGGTCCAGCTTTATGGAGACAATCAAAAACGTCCATAACAAGCCAAAGAGGCCACCCATGTGGAGGAGCAACTCCCAGCCCCAGCCATGGGATGTCTCCAGTCTGCAGTGGAGAGACCACCCTCACCCTACACTACTGTGAGACTTTTTCTTGTTTTTTTCCTCCAAAAAAAGTTTTCTTTTTCCCCATCCGTCCCTCCTGAATGAAGAAGTTTCATGGCAAGCAAAGCCAATGCCAGAAGAGGCCTTGAGGGCTAGCTGGTGAGCGATGCTACCTCTTCAAACAAAGGTGAGCTCGCCTGCTGCCCAGGCAGAGGAGCTAGGCTCAGCTGCAGGATCATCTGCGATGTGAACATGAATTTCTCATGTTGGGGTCAGGAGGACAAACCCGTACTGAGGACAGGCTGCAGCCTGAAGAACGCAGCCACCGCAGGGTTTCATGCTCAGAAAAGATCATTTATTCATGAAAGTGCATCTTCTTCAGAGCTGGGAAATGTTTTGCTTTTTCCAGAAGAAAGCTTATGTGTTTTTTAAGCCAATACCTGGAATTAATTTATCAGCATAACTGGTGGGTTTCATCCCCTCAAGCCCTGAAAAACAGCATTTATTCCAGATTAAGGCATCTGTGTTGTGACTGGTAGGGGTAGACAGCACAAATGTCGCTCATGTCCATCTCTCATGTCCATGTCTTGCACAGAGTCACTTGCCTGTAGGAAAAAAATACACAACAATAAAGCAATGTACCTAAGAGAGGTGCCTGCATCCCGTATCTCTAGATTTCTATATGAAAATCAAAGCCAAGGACTGAATACCCACCACCAGGTTTCAGGCATGCAGATGATGCCAGATTCCGGCTGTACCACCAGAGGGTTAAAAAAAAAACAAAGCTTCATATTTTCAGAAGAAACTAAGAATTTAGGATGTTCAGTGCTGGAACATCAGAAAGGGGCCTCCGTTACTGAAGGACGTTTGCTCAACAATAACTCAAAACTCTCTGTCTCAAATCCAAGCTTCCAAAAATCTAATTATCTATCAGTAATCACTCCTGGAAATTAAAGTTCCAGATTCCAGGAAGAATAAAAGAAAAGGTAAAAGGAAGGAAGGGAGAGAAAAAGCACATCAAATGACTTTTAGTGAGATATTTTAGAGAGAGTATGGAGCAAGATGCTGCTAATGACAAAGACAAAAAGGAGCAAAAAAACACAACAATTTTAAGTATCATGAAATGGGGAAGATAGTGAGCCTGAGAGAGAGCTGAAACTGAAATAATAAAGGACAAAAAAGTAGTCCAACAGAGGAGGAAAATTCAGAGCCCATAATGAACAAGTGGGGTGACATCCTCATCTATACTCCAGCCGTTTTACACTTATTACAAGGCCCGTGATGGCTCAGTAATTATAGATCAGCCATGGGAAATATCCCCTGTGCAGGAGCTGAGGACACTATAGAAATGACTGCGACTGGGGAGGTGGAAGGGGAGCCAGGAGGGCACAGAACTGGAGAGGATGGCAGCACATACCCTGCTCCAAACAGGCTTCCAGAGCCGGCTGATATTCCCCATTTCATTTCTGCACCCTAACACTGGGAGAACGAAAAGGTAGTTTAAAGTCACCTTAGCTCCCCTTGGGAAGCAGAAACACAGAAGACTGTCAGTGTGTTGAGGTAGAGCAGCTGAGAGGCTCTGGAGAGAGAGAGAGAGCTAAATGAATAGAAACTTGTTAAATGATGTGAGTTAATGAGAGCATTTTGGAATTAACCAGCTTCCATGACTTTAAATAAAACCCCAATGTCATTTTAAATTAGATTTTGTGCATTTTGAAAAAACATTATTTATTTATTTATCTTCATGAGGTGCATGGGCGGGAAGATGGAAGCATTAGAATTTAATCTGTTCACTAGTGGTCAAATACTGGTACTTCTTTGCAGTGACTTCAAAAACACAAAGAATGTGGCCACAACTGTTTGTGGCAGTGAGGACCTGAAGCTTAGAGCCAAAAATAAGAACATAGGTGATGGGTGCACCATCCCCTGACCCTGCAGTTTCATGTTGGTGACTCCAGTTCTCACCTAGAGTTTATTGCACAGCAGATTAACACACAATGGCTTGACATCCATTTTGGCACCCTTTCTCAGTGCCACACTGTCAACTGGGGCTGTGGAATAGCTGATCTTGGCATGAGTATACCTTGATTGCTCATTACTTTCCTTGTCCTGCCTTTATGGCACTCAGGAGAGATGAAGAGGCTGTAACCTGCAATTTTTTGTTATTCTTAAATGTTAAGGCCAAATTCCTTGTTGACAAGGTATTTTAAAAGAAAGTTTCTCACTGCCAATAACTGGAAGATGAGGGCACATGCAGGAAGATTTCTAGATATATTTTGGAGGGTAATTTTCTGCACCAGTTGTGTTTATTAGAGCTGCTATGCTTTCTTCAAACCACCTTTGAAGAAGAATGGTCCAGTGGGGTAGACACTAACATGGAACTTCAATGGGTAAGGTTCAGATTTCAATTTCATATGGTGTGCTCATGAAGAGCCTCAGATCTGATCACTTCTGAAATTCTCGCACAATTTCACTTAAATATCTTCCAAATTTATTCCTTCTTGCTTTATTTGTAGCCTCTTGCAGGCACAAACTGGGGTTGCTGACACTGCCAGGCTCACAAGACCAATATGAAATTAAAGGCTATGGTGATGTCCCTGGCACCACAGTAACAGATGCTATAAAAGTATTTTAGTCAAATATAATTAATGTTGTTCACAGCACGGCCATTAGCTGCCCTTCTGCGACACTCCGTGGCCTGCAGCATTACTTTGTTAGGACAGGAAAAGCTTGTTACAGTGTTAGGTTAGTGCAGGCAAGACATGAACAAGGTGATTGTCACTGTGGACTCCCACCAAGGGCAAAATACAGTCCCTGGGGGTGGGCAGGGAGATTCCCTGAGGCATTTTTAAGTCATACTTAGCTTTATGATACACAGGCACCAAAAGCAAATGCAAGCTTGCTGTACCCAAAGATACTGCTCTGGGCAAGAAATCGGTATCTTGAATAAAGAGTCAGCAAAGCCTAGGGCCAGATCTTGGATGTTAATGATAAACAGGACAGCAAGGATATCATAGAACCCTAGAATGGTTCAGGTTGGAAGGGAACTTAAAACTCATCCAGTTCCGACCCCTGCCATGAGCAGGGACACCTTCCACTAGAGCAGGTAGCTCCTAACCCCATCCAACCTGACCTTGAGCACTGCAGACACAGGGCAGCCACAGCTTCTCTGGGCACCCTGTGCCAGCGCTCAGCACCCTCACAGGGAAGACTTTTTCCTTGATATCTAATTTAAATCTACCTTAATCTGTGAGATAGGCTTCAATATATGCAGCTGAGACTGGGGAAAGAGGCTGTAAACTGATCACAAACTGGAAGCATAAACAAAGAAAGGGGAAAGAAGAAGGACGGGGTGGGGGACACAACAAGCCCACAGCTGTCCCATGCATGCTGCAAGCTGTTCATTGCACGCACCAACATAGACCCACAGTAAACTTAACACCAAGTCACAATTTAAAAATTCACAGAGCTTTTATATGATAATTACTGTTATTATAACTGGCCCATGAAATAAACACCTCTCCCAATTATACCGAAGGCACCAGGTCCTTAAGAGACAGAAATCCCACAATAAGATTGCTTTCCAGCATAACGACCTAGAGTGAGAGCAGTGTAGGATGAATAATAATAATATTATGGTACATGTAATGTATGTTTTAATTAGACAAAGGTAATCAAATGAGGTTTGTCACGATTATATTAAGGTCAGGTCTCCACATGGTTTCATCAACAACATATTAAGACAAGGGAGGTGATGCCAAATTGGGGTTTAAACCTAATCAACATAATTAAACAAAGCAAGAACATGTGTTTAGATCTGCACCCCTTTTACTGATCTCTCTATTTTAATTACTCTTGTAGAGTAAATATTAGTACCAAAATAACTCTTAATTAAATTTTTCCCATACAAACAGAAAACACAATCTTCTTTTAATTTGCTATTTTTGCAAAACGGGTGTACAATATCTAGGTCTTTTGTAGTCGAAACCATTTCAAATGTGTGCTCAAATTATGCTAAACAGCCTAATACATTCCAATGTATTGACATACTGACTTCTAATGTGTGGGAAACGGGAAACTACGCTGGCCTAAAAAAGTCATGGGAAACCATAAAAACAAACTAAGCATAATTTAAACTGATTGGATGCTTCCTTGTAAGAAGTTCTTGGTTTCTAAATACAAAATGTGGACATTGAAATGTGGTCAAGTTATGACTTAAATTAGAAAAACATGTTTTCTTAGGTTTCTATCTTGCAATATTTGGCACGGCTCAGACATTGGGGAAAGAGTTATGTCAGTAACATTTTCAAGAGTGCCTAAGTGGCTTTGCCCTAAGTTACACTGAAGTGAGACTTAGGTCCTCAAAAGTCCAGAGGATGCGAGTTTGTTTGGGATTACAGATGTTTGAAGCTGTTTAGGTGCCTAAAAAAGGTGTATGGGCATTTACAAATTCATTTAACAGTTTTTACAAGTCTGAGCTGAAGGAGATGACTTCCCATTCACATCTACTCTGCATTAAGGGCTATAGGCATTTTAATAGATATGAGTCATTGGAATAAACTTAATACCCACTCAGGTGAATTGTTTCACACCAGTGTAAGCCGGATTTAGCTCTGGGCAGCCTGATCTAGTTGAAGATGCCCCTTCTCATTGCAGGGGGGTTGAGCAAGATGGTTTTTGAAGGTCCCTTCCACCCCAAACTGTTCTGTGATTCTATGATTCTAAGCCTGCTGCCTCTTGCGGGATTTCTCCCAGTGCAGTTGCCCAAGTAAAAGCAGAAACAGGACTGTTGACAGAAGCTGTAGCTAAGAAACACAAACTGAAGACATACAGGTCCTCCTGGCAGTTGTGATTAGCAAAGGATGCTGTGTACTAATGCACTTGCACCTTGTTTAGAAAGGCTAACCTGGAAGGCAAATTTCCACTTAGAGTAACTTAAGCACACGCCATGGCAGGGGCTTTTCTGCCACTGTTCTCCAACTTTGCACAGCAAGAGTTAAAAATGTAAGAGCAGAAAGTTATTAAAGCCACACGTAACGCAGCCTGCGCGGTGCTCAGCCACAAAGCGAGCCCTTCAGAGTACACTACTAGTGAGCACTGGCATGAAAAGGACCCCAAATGAGTTAAGAAGTCTTCCACTCCATCATGAAGAATTGTTCTCTAGAGTAACTACCAGTGGGGAAATGCTTAAAACACTTACCATATGTGGCTAAGAAGGGGCTAATTTGTCCATTTGGAAATTTTTCCTCTTTTGAAAGGATGGTTAATTTAAAGTAATTTATTTCATAGGTGAAGCTTTATTCAGAGTGGTTAATCTATCACCCTTGGTTGCCTGAACAATTAGAAATTGTCACCAAAGAAAAATGTTGCAGTTCATGTAAATAACTATTTACCTAAAGGAAACGGGAATCCACAAGAGTCAGCATACTTTAATGAGCCATGACAATAGGGGAAAAAAAGCCAGTGGTACACTGCATCTGCTAAAGCTGACATTGCTTGTGGTAAAAATTGGCCAAAACAGCTATTATTTGGGTTGGTGGCTTTTTTTTTTTTTCATGTCAGAAATAATGCAGCTTGAAATTTTCAACAGGCGACATGCATGCAGCCCATTTGTTACTCCTAATGGCCTAATTGTTCTCCTGGCAGAAATAAAAAATTAGGGCACTTATGTCATTTACCTAAATTTCTAATTAATGCAATGGTAATCGAGAAAGTGGAGCAGAAGGAAGAAAAAGGAAATGAAAAAAAAAATGGATGAAATATATTTCTCCTGTCCTTTCTGTGATTTGTCTTTGTTAACTTTCTTATCGCCTTTCCCTCTTCAGTGCAGGAAGACTGATCTCTGCAGAGGTGTTTCATCATTTTCCAACTGGACAAAAGTACACTGGCCATTGAAATATATGATTTCTCCCACCTGAAGCATTGAACAGATGCAATAAAAGCACCAACTGTAGCACAATGTCATATCATACAATCATAGCATCATAGACTCGTAGAATCACAGAACGGTTTTGGGTTGGAAGGGACCTTAAAGATCATCTAGTTCCAGCCCCTGCCACAGGCAGGGTATGTGCCATAACAATGATGGAAGAGTATCTCTCTTCAAAAACAGCTAAAAAATCTGCACTTTGGGCTGCAATTCCATCCTCAGGTTCTCCACTGCTCCATGCCCAACTGCCCATTGCATCCTGCAGAGCACATCACAGCCAGCATATGCCCTCGTTAGGATGAAGGACAAAGAGAAATTTAACTTTGACTTTCACGCACTCTGCATTTCAAACCATCACCTCCAGAAGCAGGGGTTATTCTTCTGTGCTATTTTAGCAGAGAGCAGTAAACTGCAAAGACGCTTCCAAGCCGCTTGACTTTAGCTTACGTTGCTTCATGTTTTTACAGAGGGAAATGCATCAGAATGCATCAGCACACTTTGGAAACACCTCTAAAAGTGTCTCAAATTTGCTTTCTCCTGCAGTACTGGCAAGTGGCCACCATCTTCTCAATATTCATTGTTGAAATGACATGAAGGAGGCTCAAGGTGATCTATGTTTATGCCTACCATCAAGATCTTTATGCCTACTGCTCTGAAATGATCCCATACATTGATCTTAACACCAGAAATGCCATTAAAATATTGCTATCGGGAAATGCACAGAAGAAGGAAATTGAGGAAATTTTGAAAGTTGTAGGCAGGGTTTGTCCAACGAGGTCTCCAAGAAAGGAGACGGGATCCCACTTCTCAGCTTCGACAGGTGTGTTTGTACCCAAAAGTATTAAGAAAGCAATGGGTTTCCTATTGCCTTACAAAACTCTTCCCTAAATCAGTAGATTTGTAATCAAACCATAAGTAAACTACAAGTAAATCAGGTAAGAAACGCAGGCAAGTAAAATACTTTATTTTTTTTTTATAGTAAGGTGCTTTCCTTAAAATAATATTAAGAAAAGAGATGCCAAGAAGGATTGAGATTCAAACCTTCACCAAATGTGAGCTTAGAGTCCCAAGTAAATGCCTATGTCTGACAAAGTTTCCCACGAGTAGCTCATCTTTGCAATGGGTGAAAATGCCTCACTCTTTCTGAACACATCTTCACCTGGGGACCCACACCCCAGGCACATTCCCAGTAAGTTTTTGCTGAATCTTCGCTGGTTTAAACCAATATTTGCTTTAAAATTATGTTAATCCCTTATTTTTCCATGACCCGGAGTATCCTGTCTGTGCCAAACCTTGATTACTACAGGATGCTCCCACTAGAATTGCTGCATGATATTTCAAGAGGCAACTGCAAATAGTGATCCAGTGAACTTTTATTTTCTGCCATGAACAAGTTCTTATCACCCCAAGGTCTGATCCCATATGGTGGTTGCAGAAGGAGGTTCTTCCATAGACAGCACTGCTGCCTGGGGCAGGGCTGGGAGCAGCCCCCCATGACAGTGCTCTGGGGACCACCACTTTTGAGGTAGAGATGCAGGCAGGGGTGCAAGCTACTTCTCCAGCAACATTCTCCCACCTGGGCCTTAACATTTCCTCTGCAGCCTGGGAGCTGATTTGGCATAAGCGAGGTATAAACATGGGGTTTACAATAGCATCAGGAACTGGCAGGAGCTGAACTCCAGCAGCACTAGCAACTACTGCTAAAATAAACATGTTATAGGCAAAGGTCATGATGCCTGTTAATATAAAGACTGCATCTTGTATAATGCATTCAAATGCCGGAGTGAGAGAGGGAGATAATATGATCCATTTGCCAGATTCCTCCTTTTAGTTGTAACACGAAGCCATTCTGGGCTGGAATGACCCAGAAATGATAATGAAGCGGATGATGATGCCATTGCCTGTGATAATGGTGTGACAGGGAGAATACCCTGGAAAACTGCACGAGCTGATAAGTGTAAAGGTATAAACAAACCAAAACAATATGGACTTATAGACATTAGCGCAGAACAAAAGACAGGAGGAGCATTGAAGCCAACTGATCAACATTAAACAAAAAGAAAAAGGAAAAAGACTTTTCAAGGGTGACTTTTCCAGCAATTTTCAGTAGTGCAGCATGTTTCATTCACCAGCCCTTCAGGCTCCCGAAATCCAGCCCTACCCAACCGAAACAACAGAAGGCAAAGTGTCTCATACTGTGGGGGGACCTCGTCTCCCTGCCCAGGAACAGTTTGTAGCAAAAAGCCCACGATATGAAAATGTATTTAATGCAATTAATAATTTAAGAAGTGAGAGCATGTGCTCTTGGAGAGTTAAATGCTTGTCAGAGTGATAGATGCACGCTTCACCACCAATACATTTCGTATGAAGAGCAGAGGGATTTTGCAAACTTGTGTTGACCTTGGGTTGCAATATATAGGAGGCAGATTGCAAAGGCAGGCCTGCTTATGGTAGGAGAGTGCGTCAGCTCTCAATTTACAGCCCTTTCCCCAATTAAAGGACTGTAAAAACATTAAAATTAATGCAGTCTTAACTCCAGAGCAGGCTCTACTTTCTTAATTAGTGCATAATTATTCAGTTTTTGATATCCTGGAAAATTATCACATGGAAATTATTTTAGGCACAGTAACAATAGCAAAAATCTCTCTACCCCCCCAACTCGATTAACATGTGGAAGTAATTAACACTTTATTACAGTGAAAATACTATTACTGCTAATGTTTAATGACTTTTGCCATTGCATCATAAGCAGGAAATTTAGAACACTACAGAGCAATGGTCTGCTATAAATATAGTACAAAGATTATAAACCAGAGTCAGATGATTCGCACTAACAGCGTTTAAGATGGGGATATGACATACAATACGTTTCCAAAATGTCATATGCAGGAAATATAATTTTCTTGATAAAGTCCACTCCATAGAGAAAAACAGCCAGTGCAATAACACTGGATGTGTACAGTATAGGCAGCAGCACTAGAGCCCTTGTAAAAGCCTGTTGTTAATCAAATTGAAACATAAAACCTGAAGCATAAAGTTATTTTCTCATAACAGTTTAATAGAAATTTCCAATCAAACAAAGGCCAAAAAGTGTTATTACAACATGAAGTTCCTTGTATAAACAACTTAAAATGAAGTAGGGGAAAGTTTCATGGGATTTATGGATTTCTTTATTTTTGTTATTTAGAGTAAATGTCTACTGTAGATCTCCTATAAATGTCTCAAGAAATTATGCACCAGCTTCAGATGATTCACACTAACAGCAGTTAAGATGCTGAGTCCACATAAGTGTCGAAGAGGTCAGTGCTCAGGAAATATCATTTCATTTCAGCTGGTGTCATGGAGCCAAGTGTGCTGGAGGCAAAAGCTGGCCAAAAGAGATGGAGACAGCTTTGTCTTGAGCTGGGTTTCTCCATGGTTGTGATGAGGGTACTACAGATGAGTAGAATTAGGGCAAACTTTAGCGAAATGTTTCACTATCAAAAATGTATTTAGTACCCAGCACAGCCTTACAGAAATTCTCAAATAAGAAAAAACATAAAGCAATGAAATATAAAAGCTCTGTAAAAAAATATTATCTTTCTATATATATAATTAATAAAGATGAGCACTGATAATGATTGGAATTACTTTAAATTTTAATATTCTATGTGCATAGCTCATTGGCCTTTCCCCTTTTAAAAAGTTTTCTTGATGCTTTAAAACATGTTCATTGAACTGGACCAATTTCAATGGCTAGCTGATAGCATTCATCAATTAAGGAACCTCTTGTTTTAGAAACATCTCCTTGATCCATTGGCCATGGATACAGAGAGGAAGAATTTGGCACAAGGATGCTGGATATAAATCGCTATTTTGGAAGCACCTCTAACCAGCCAATGTCTGGAGCCAGCATGCAAGAAGAATTCACCTGAAGTGGACACAGCTATTCACTCTGTGATTAACTTGTTGCAGTTGCAAATGAATCATGAAACCAGCTTTGGCAAACCTGAGCCTGGACCCGCAGTGGAACTGAAATAATGTATGTGAAAAACCTGAACTGGATTATGAGGCCATCTGGAATGCATTCTCCTTATGCATTAGGAGTAGCAGTTTCCTTGACAGAGGTTGTGAAATATTAGAATTCCTAATGGAAGAAATATGGTAGTGCAAAATGACACAAAAATCACACAACCTCATTCCCTGACACGGAACAGTGAAAATGCGAATCTTTCTCTCAAGGGTACTCTATCAATCCTTTGCAAACAAGGCACTTCAGCAGGCAGAGGGGGGGCTGACAGGGGTTAACCCTTCCGCACCACCACTGCCATGCAGGGCAGAAGAGAGCTTCCCTCTCTGAGAAGGCCAAAAAAGGGAAGAAATTATGGTAATCGGAAATCTATATTGGGTATCTTCAGCATACTCAATCCAAGGAGCGGTAGACCCCAGGGACAGACCCCTGCACCCCTCTGGAGTGATATTTAGATGCCTCTAACCCCACTCCCTCTGCAAACACTACCTCTGATTTATGCCAAAGGCAGGGGGGAACTATACCAGTAAGCCTATGGAGAGTATCAAAATCAAACATAGAAAAGGTTTTGGTGGAAGGGACCTTGAAAGGCCACCTAATCCAACCCTCCTGCAATGAGCAGGCACATCTTCAACTAAATAACCAAAAAACAATGGGAGATGCTGCAAGTAATGTCAGCAAAACTTGCAATCAAAATATTTTATTTTGAAGATTTCTTTGGATGGGTCAGCCTGGACTTTGGAAGACTTGACCCACAGTACCTGTTTGCTGCACTAACATGTATGCCACATTGGTTTTCTCATTTAAGTGAAATATTTAAGTGAATATTTTCCTAGTCATATTGCTTTACCAGCAAAAAGTCTGTGGCTGGGGCCCCCTTGAAATATGTATTTGCTCATCTTGGGCTGCTCCCAAAGCAGCTGAAGATACCCTCTTAGGAAGCAGCTCCAAATTCTTCATGTTTTCTTCTTAAAATCACAGTGTCTCTCCAGGTCAGCCATCCTATACCGCAGTAACGAGTGTCTCCAGAGGTACTGCAGTAAGTGATGATACCTTATAGCATATGTGATGGAATCTGATGTATATCTGTAGCACCAAACTTCATTAATTTATACTAATGACTGAGAAAGGCACCACAGGTTATCAAATTTTGAGAATTAGCTAGGAAATGATACAATAAAACAATAAACAATAAAAACAGTCACAGATAATGCTGTGAAGAAAGTAATTTGACCACTTCATTCAGTAGGCATCATTTAGTTTAAAACTGTAGCTCATTCTAACTCCAGATTGAGAAAAATGGATGCATCAAAAGCTGCTGTGTTAACTGGTGCATTTGAGAGACATAGGTGCTGACAAGGAAAAGAGCACGAGAGTGGGGTTCTGCTCAAATGTGCAGACCCAGGACAGCTTTAGGAGCAAGGTGTCCAGAAGTGCAGGGCTGAGATGGAAGGTGGCATGTGGACCACCACCAACAGCATGTGTGAAGGAAACCACTAAACCATTGTTTGATGGGATTTGTTCAGCAGATTGATGGGGTGGTTTGCACTCATGTGTTCCAACTAGATGTATTTAAACAAATAGATCTCCTCATCAGATGTATGGATCATGTTTATAGACAATAGTTCTGAGCAAATACAATAGGAGACAGTTTGGAAGGGATTGCACACCCCAGCCATAGGAACAGATGTAGAAATTATCTAGCATAAAACTCACTACCATACAGAAAAACTTAGATGAACTTAGATCATGGAGTCCCAGACTGGTTCGTGTTGGAAGGGAGCCTAAAGCTCATCCAGATCCAACCCGATACCTTCCACTAGAGCAGTTTGCTCCAAGCCCCATCCAACCTAGCCTTGAACACTGCAAGGGATGGGGCAGCCACAGCTTCTCTGGTATGTCATAGATACATTTCTGCCAGGGCTTCATGGAAATGGCCAGGCCAACAAGGTTTCACTGGAGTCATACTGGATAATGAACACCTTTAGAAGCCCCTAACTGATTTTAGAACCCCAACATTTTTAGTTTCAAGTTCTTTTTTGAAATCCCATACCTTGTCTCCTCCATTGTCATTTATAAGGTGCACAAAGCTACTGCTTGTTGCTACTTCCCTGCAGAAAAGGGAATAACTCAAAGATAGATTTTCTGTTTAGGAAATAGATCTGGATTGAATTATTCAAAAAGGCCAACAATATCCAGCCCAGGAAAAACTAAGAAAAAGCATAAAAGACTCCAGAGCAAAGGGGCTTTTATGCAGCAGCCAATTGTTATGACTCCTTTTAATTAAATACAAATGAATTAATTGATATGAAGTACTGCTAGGCAATTATTTTCCTGACATTTTGTCTCTTTTGAGACACACTTGTTTACTGCATCTCTCATCTACCAAAGCCTGCCACCATTCTGCATTCTTTCACACACATATTTAAAGAGTTAAAACTAAGTTTGCAATGTCAGAAACTTTTACATTAATTTCATATTTGTGTTAATGGTACGCACATTAGACCCAATAGTATTCAAGTTTTTTAATCCATCTGCCGTCCCTAGGCCATCATTGTACATGAGATACTGCATCTTAATGAATTTTTCTGGTTAAAGATTTTTAAATAAATGAATAAATAAATAAGTAATGAAACACTGATTTTTGTCTCGCTGTACACAAGTTCACCGGTTGGTACTTTCTGGTTTGCAGTGAAATATTTTCATCATTTTCCAAAGATATGCATGAAGGTACAAAAGTGATGGCTGGTTTCAGAACAAACCCACAGCAGCAGCAGCAGCAGCAGCAAGCAGTATATAAGTCTTTAAGCAGTAGGCAAAATTGAAGGGTTACCTGGAAAACCATAACTGGCCAGAGCAATTTTATGTCGTCTGATTATCTTGGGGAATTGTTATGCTCAAGCTACTGTATGACACATCCTCCAGCATGCATGTGATCCATTTTGTGACGTCAATGCCACATCCCTTTGCGATTCAAACATACGGGGTGAGATCATAAGTGACTTGAACCCTTTAGACACAAGCAACATATATTTCAATGTAAGGAGTGAAACATTCAAAGGACTTTTAAACTGGTTTTGGGGTGTCATGGGCTTAGGTCTATGGTATCAAGCAGCTCCTGGAAGCAGAAAGGCTTCAGAGGGGTGCTGGCTGTGAAGCACCCAGTTGAGCCCCTACCTGTCAGGACAGTAATATAAGCTGGCAAGCTGCAGATCTGCCTATCTAGATGATACATTTCTGTTATGTACATTAAAATAAATAGCAGGCTAGAGAGTAATTAATTTGCCATCAGTGAACTAAGCCTACCGGAGCAGAAAGAGCCTTCAGAGACAGGTAACCTGAAAGTGTGCACACACATTTAAAGACTGAAGTACTCAGAAATGACATTGCAATGTGAGTATTGAATATCAGTTGACTTAAAGTCACTACATGCATGTTGAGCTCTAGCTATACATTAGGCTGAGTACAGAGAAAGCAGTAACTTCCACTAATTATAGAATCCCAGAATGGTTTGGGTTGGAAGAGACTTTAAAGCTCCAGCCATGGGCAGGGACGCCTTCCAGTAGACCAGGTTGCTCCAAGCCCCATCCATCCTGGCAATTCTATGCCAGCTCTACTAAACAAAACCAGCCAGGTAGCCCAATATGTCTTCTGCACCAACATGGTCTTCTACCCCCAAAGCAGCACTGTTAACAGACCAGTAGGATGTGCTAAAGACTTCCATATAAGACACAAATGATAAGACTATTTACAGCACTGTAGCAATTATGCAACAGCAATGAATATTTTGCCAGCTTTTTAATCATAGTTACTATGGTATTCCTACCTCTCACCATTAGAAAGTCATGAATCAGATTCCCTAAATCATGTCATTGCAGGAGATACAAATAAATCTACTTTGGATTGCACACGTTCTATAGAATAAGTCACATTTTTCAACCTCTTTAACCACTAAGACTGTATTCTTGCTTTCTCTAGGAGAGAGGACTTTTGTGTACTTGCACGACTCTAGGACCTGGGACTTTGATATGTCTTGACTATGTCTGGTTTCTCTTAGTGGATCGGGCTATCAGCAAGCGCCTATAACCTTTCCTTGTGATCAAAGCACATGAATGGACATGCAAAAACTGACTTTAGAAGAGTGCCTCTGGTTTTCTCATTTACCTATCACCCGCCTAGGCATTTTTGCACATTAATCATACTTAGAAGACTTAGCAAAAACCATCAGTCACTTAACAAACTGTCCCATCTTTATCTGGAGGTAACAGATGACTGCTGGCTATCTGCGCCTGCTAGACAGACCATGCAAAGCTCCTGATGAAAGGCAGCATGCAACCGAAGTTACAGACACAGCACGCAAAACTTGGCACAGCTTTGAGCTGTCCCCTAAACAAAAATAGAGGAAGAGATGGGTGAGTGGAAACTATACAGACATCCCCCCCTGCTTCTCTTTGGGGGCCTCTGGCAATGACCAGCTTTTTGGAAAGCTCAGGAACTAGCAATTCCTGCCACCACCTGGAGAAGAAGGAAAAGCAGACTGCGTAAGTAGCACCATCCCTTTTGCACAGAACAGGGATGACTGCACAGAACTCCACCTCATTGCTTTAGAAAGTACTGCAACACTTGGGGTGCAAAGCATGGCTTTAAAACAAAAGATCTTTTTGTGGCCTTCTTCTGACCTGCCCACGTCAAACACTAAGCCTGGTCAGATTGCTTCCACTGGATAAACCAGAAGAGCAGTTCCTTCGGCTCACCAGGAAAAAAAAGCTGGTGTTTCTGAAGCTGAAATTTCATAGCAAGTCTCCTGAGATGCCATGCATGAATAATGAAATAATTGTGTCCTCATTGCTCTAGCATGTTACCATCCCTGCTAGTGCTGCTGCTGTTCCCATTTTCACTGAGGTTGCATCAGTGTGGCCAATACCTGCTGAAGGATGAATCGTTGCTCAGCACCAGTCCTGGCAATGCGATCTGGAAACCATGCAATAATGAATGAGAAGGGGGCTGAAGTCAATCTCCCAGCAAGACGTCAGGCAGGAAGATATTTCTGCCATTTCCTATTCTTCTTTTAAATAGAACTTATCCTTTCCCTCCTTATGCTCTTTCCTAAAAATCTATGGGCCGAAAACATAGCAGCTCTATTTACTCAAGCACATGTGCAGCTATTGCAAAGTTAACTGCAAGGATCCCCAAGTGTTTGTAGGACGGTGCTTCTGCACCAGGATTTCCTTCCCAGACACCCCTCATCTTCCGCAGTGCATGTTACTGTCACACCCAAGAGCAAGACGGTCCCATTAATCCATCACATCTCAGCACTGCATTTTTATGCGTGTATTTCAGGGCTTTACAATGCAATAAAATTTACAGCTCGTATAATTAAGAATATGCCAGATTAAACAAATTAAAACTCAGCTTTAAAACCAAAAACTCTATCAGATCAAGACATTATGCAAGAAAGAAATTTCAGATTCAAATCAACAACATCTGAAGGCTCAGAACACAAAAGCTGTGTAGGAGTTTCTGGGAAGTACTATGAGACCCATTTCCTAACCTCAAGGTACAATTCATGGCATGGGGCATTAGAAGGTCAAGAAGATTAATTGAGTGCAAGGGTTAGTTGGAGATTTGTGGGGAAGTTGCACTGTTCCTCTGATTTTTTTGTTTTGGCTTTTCTTTTTTTCCTTCAGGAAAGTAAAAAAAATTGCTTCTACTGAAATTTGCATTCATGGAAGGCCCTTTGTCTCTCTGGTTCATTCCTGGGAGCAAGAGTGTGGGGCAGAAGAGAAGGGAAGCCCAAACACCCTTCCCATGCAAGTAGCTTCAGCAGCAGTGGTTACTGCAGGAAGTATTTGCAGAGTCTCCCCAATAAAGATGCTACTCCCTGCTTGACCCTGCGTGATGCTTGGCTCCAGGAGTACCTCTACAAATAAACCCAACTTTATTTAAGTTTGGCTTTCTGGGCTGCAAGTGCACGCTGATGGATCATGTTGAGTTAATTATCAATCAACACCCAAAAGTTCTCATAACTGTTCTCAATCTAGTCTTCTGAAGCCTGTGTTTGTGCTTGGGATTACCCCAACCTAGGGGCTTGCACTTGGCCTTGTTCAGCTCCAGGAAGTTCACATGGTTCTGCCTCTCCAGCCTGCCCTGGTCTCTCTGGATCCCATCCCTTCTCTCTAGTGTGTCACAGCACCACACAGCTCAGTGTCACTGGAAACTTGGTGAGGGTGCTCAATTCCACTGTCCATGTCACAGACAAACAACACCAGCCACAGCACTGACCCACAAGGAACAGCACTCATCACTGGTCTCCACTTGGACATTGAGCCATTGACCTCAACTTTTTGAGTGTGACCATCCAGCCAATCCTTATCCATTAAAACCATAAAAATAAAGAAGTAAAATTTCTCAAGGTTCATATCACCATTTTTCCTTTACCACGTTTTGCCATTTTTCATACAATAATAAATCATTTTTTTGGACCCAGTTTCTCTTCTCTCACATCCAAAATGGATTCTTTTAAAATGCACGTTATGAAGTTTTCAGGCTTTTTCTCTTATTAGATTCCTTGTAAAATAAGAACATGGATGGCAAACAATATGAACACCAAGTCTTGGAATTCAATACTGAATACTACATTGCATATCACATCATATCAGACACTAAGAAAAAGAACCTTGCTTCACAAAACAGGACATCAGTGACAAAAATAGAAGACTACAGACAGCAAGCACAACCCTGTATCTGGGCAGATGTCCCCCTCCTATATACCATTCTTTGCATACAAAGTTCAATAAACAAGAAGTTGTGTGCTACTGCAAAATGACACTACTATAGATTTTTACAATCATCTGAGAAACTTTAAAATAGCTCTGAGGTCAGCAACAATCTCCATTTTCCCATTTGTTTCAGAAAAGCTGTGCATGACATTGGCATTAGGTATATGTATTAGTGAGTATATATAAACACAGAAATATTTGTTTCAGTTTCAAAATCATGTTTCATATACAGTTTGTGCTAGATTTCAATAAGCATCTAATTAAGATAGATTTTTTTTCATCCACTGCTCTTGCAAATTCTATTTATCAGAGCTGCTTCAAGTACTGCAGACTATCACAACAGAGACCAAAGCTGCAAGATCAGCAGAAAGGCATTTTCCAACAAAAGGGCAAAAGGGAGACCAAGACAAATGCTAAAGTAAGGTACAAATAAAACAAGAGTGTTGATGGCATTTAAAGATCACATTGCCAGGAGATGCTTGGCTGGTCTTCAGCAGTGATCACGCACCCAATTTTCAATTTTTGTTGAACAAGTTTAATTAGCATAGTGCTAAGCTACTCCTGAATATCCCACCTAACAGTTTCAAGACAAAACCTGTCCCAATTTCTAGCCATCATCATTTATATGCACCTTCGACAGACAAAGGGGTGGAGGAGAAGCAGAGCAGCAATGTGAGTGTGCAAGCAAACCCAACAGTGCAAGCACCACAATTTACAAGTCACAAATACGTTTAGTAAAAAAATACAAGCCCCAAATCTTGGATTTCTGATACGTTGCAATTGCCTTTTCTATTTTAGATTGGGAATGGAGCTGTGGAGATTTTTTGTTTGAACCTTTTAACATTTATGTTAAATTCATTATGTCAAATGTGAGTAACACAAAGAAAAGAAAATGAATTATTAATATTAAGCACATTGTTGTCCTCGTTGACAAAACTAGCAAGTCTACTAAATGTAGCTAAAATTTTCAGTACCTCAAAAAACTCTGAGCTAGTAATGTCTTTGTCATGTTATAACACCCAGGCTATTTTTCCCATCATTTAAACATAGAAAGAAAATGTCTTGCTTCCTTATTTAGCAGACTTGGAAAACCATTATCAATCATCAAAAATATGTATTAGACACATTTATTCCCCTGACAAATTTATGCCAGAAAACTGATAGACTTATTATAGAACCTCTTCCCACAACAGAATAAAGAATAAAATCCATGGTTTCATGTGCTTCTCCTCAGTCTTAGAATTTGGGAAACAAAATCTACCCAGCAGCATACCCCTTGGACCCAATATCCCATAGTTCCCTGAGAAAAATCTTTCTTTTGCTAGGTTCATATATTGAAAATATCATAAAGGTATTAATATCTAGTGTTACTATCTAAAACTCTACTAAAGTAACTGCATTAAGTGGATTTTTTAATCCCCATGCATTCTAGTAATCAGTAAAGGAGATTTAAATCTGTTTTTTCTATCACTATTAGGAGAGAGGAAGAATCATAAGACACAAATTTTAGGGATATAATTTATTACAAAAGTTCCACTGTGGTTATGTTTTGTGGGTTTTTTTTTTCATCAGCAGTGAATCTCTGCTCATCAGGATTTGTAATAATACACTTATTGTATCTGATGTTGGGAATCCATCCTTTGTAATACTTCTTGACATAATTGCAGCTTTTGACATACTCAATCGTGGGATCCTTCTAAACCATCTTGAAAAATATGTTGGTCTTTCAGGTTCGGTTATTCAGCAGTTCAAATCTTATTATAACCATCGACTACAGTTTGTTAATATAATTTCTTTCCATTCCTCCTCTTACATTGTCATCTGGAGTCATCTGTTACAATGTCATCTGCAGTCCCACAGGGAACTCCTCCTGGTTCCACGTGCTCCTTTATCTACCTGCTGCCTTAAGGAGCTACAAAACCCCAGCTACAGAGATATGGGCTCTCTCATCACACTTCAGCTGACATTCGGCACTTTAATTTCCTATTCCTTGTGCCTATTTGTTTGATCAATATTCTAATGCTTTTCCTCCTGCTCAGCTATTTAGATGAGACCAAGTTAAAATAAAAATACTAGTAAAAAAAAGGAATGTTTTTTAAACATTTGGAAATGACACCTCAGACAGAAGCAAACCAAGTTTTTGATTGCATGCCTTTTTCACAGACAGGTGATTCATATTATTGTGCTTTTCAATTCCAGAATTGCTTTATTTATTTATAAATTTCCACATATTTGAGCATGTAAAAATGCCCAACAATACCATAAAAACTCAACTATAAGCTATAAAAGAAAAGGCATGAAGTAAAGAAAAGGAGTGAAGTAAAGGAAAAAAAAACAGTTCTGAGTTGCACCCAGATTTCACCAGCTAGATTGCTATTTATGATGCTACCTCTATCGTACTGTTCCTGTCAATATGAGTTACAATACCAGAATCTGGATTTTAGCATACTATATTACCATACATTCCCCATAAAATGCAACCAGGAGCTGCTAGATCAGGAATATTGGGTACCCGTATCTCCCACAGAGTTTGGTGAGTTATACCAAACACCTAGAGCTTAAAAAATCCAACTCAGTTCTCAATAGCACAAATGCATTGCCTCCTTCTGCACCAGGAGTAAAAGATTAGCAGGGAATAAAAAAGAGAATCACAGAACCCCAGACTGATTTGGTTGGAAGGGACCTTAAAGCTCATCGAGTTACAACCCCTGCCACTGGCAGGGACACCTTCCATTACAGCAACTTGCTCCAAGCCCATGTCCAGCCTGGCCTTGAACACCACCAGGGATGAGGCGGCCACAGCTTCTTTGGTACGCACCTCTTTCCCTGCAACAGCAAATGGGTAGTTTCTGATATTTTGTGCCTTGAACTGAGTTTCTTTGCTCAAAAAGACACATAAACTGCCTGAAATATGGCACTGAATCTTGCTTGCAGAAATACCACTCAAACCTAACTTTACTGAACTGAACTGAAAAACCAGTTGCACAAATAACTTTGAAATCAAGACAATGAAGTTCAATAGGAGGATCTTTACCCATTTAACTATGGACAACTATTAATCCTCAGCTTAGGTCTTCTTATAGTCCATTTCTTCTGCACAGTATCTTCTTCACCACATGTTTGGGAGAAACTTAGCCATTCACATCCTGCTAATCCTCCTCAAACTCGTAACTTCGTTTACTTTATTTATCATCATACTCATACTCTATGCATTGACTCATATTAAACCCTATGAAGCTCAGGAGGTGCTCAAGGCTTAGAAAAGGCCTTAGGCAAAATTGTCATGGCAGAGATGGAATGTTGATGGTCAAGACAAGGAATAGTTGTGGTAGACTATGGAGGAAACAAGATCTCTGGCAAAAAAACTCAGATCCCTGAGCCCTCCATTGCCTTTCCATGAGGAATATAGCTTCGGTAATTGGAGCTCAGTACCATGCAGGGAGGCTCAAGGGTTCCTTAATTTTCCCTGACTACACCCAAGCCTGGTAATGACATCTGTCCTCAATCCATGTAACAGGTGCTTCTATACCCCAACACACTGCTTAAAATCTGTTTTGTTGAATTAGTCTTTTGCCAGCTTTACTGCGTTGTTAGGAATATTTCCATATTTCACAGTTTAATGATTACATTTCATTTCTGCTATCTTCTGCTGCGTACAAATTCAGTGGGACTCCTGGGAAAAATAGTATAAAGAGAAAAACTTATGGATCGGGTTGCTTTTCATATGTATTTTTATAAATGCAGCAGTTTAAAAGCAACATCAAAATAAGAATGAGATAAACATTGGGGTGGGACAGAAGAGAAAGGAAGAAAGAAACCCTGCTTATATGCAGTAATATTTTAAAGTTATTTCCTTTTATGTTACCAGATTCTCTCTTTATTTCAATTCCCCAGTTATCACCACATTTTGAAAGTTTCATGACAGAGCAAGACCTTTACTTATATGCAAAATTTCTGGATTGCATCTGACTACAGTAATAATTATGCTTAATTTCTGTGTCTATACATAAGGAAGGTTAAAAAATCAACGTAGCCACACACAATCTTCTTCAAAGTGCATTTAAAATTCTTTTCTTGTTAACAGTGGTGCTACTGTCGCTGAGCAGCCCTAATGCAAATTAAAAAATTAATGGATCAGGCCTGAGAATAATTATTGTGGAAAAGGCCTGGACTGTGCCTTTTCCAAATAAACTACGCAGGATTGATGCCGAAATGACCCAAGTGGGCCCTAGTAGCTTATTCAATAAGGGTGTACTCAAATTCCATCTGTGAACATTTGGTCAGCCCTTTTACGGCAATGAAGCTATTCCTCCAAGTTCATATTAATTTTTGTGCACATCTGCACGCTCACCTAATCCCTACCCACATGCCACTTCAATTACAATTAAAAGAGCAACTTAGAGCTTGGGCAAATTTTAATCACAATAAAGTCTGAAGGGTCATTAAAAAAAAAAAAAAATCAGATTTTATCTTTGCACATTATTTAAAAAATAAACTAGCTAGGCTGGGGAACCTCATGGTTTTGAGTTTGCCTTGGATGCAGAACAACAGGCACAAGTGTCATTGGACTTTGGTGCTGTTGTAGTTTGAGGAAGCAACATTCAACAGAATGCGAGTATGGTGAAGTATTTCATTGCAGAAATCTGGAGTTTATTCTAAGATCAACAAGTAAATTACTGTTTTCAAGGTCTGGTAGTGATCCCTGAATGCACACAATCAGTGTCATTATTTTAAGCAAACAATTGCAAGGGCTTTAAATAAAAATGCAGTGTGCAGAGCATTTACATTTTAAGCATAGCATATTAATAGGAAGGAAGAAGGGAAAGATGACAACTAGAAATGTCAGCTGGTTTAATTATACTTAATATGAAAAGACTGCTATAACTTTAAGAATGCAGCTTAGCTGACTTTGGAGCTTAGGTTTTTATTTTTCTGCTTTATAGCATGCTTCAAAACTACTTGGACAAATACAAAACAAGAATTACAGTGCACCATAAGTTATTTTAATATCCTGTAGTGGTGTATACTTCCAATGAAATCCCAAGACTATTATTAAGGTTCTGTGTTTGTGTGAAAATGTCAAGTTGTTTCGAGTGACTACATACTCTAAATTATATATAACTGTTACTTTATAGCTAATAGGCACTAAAATTACTTTAAAACAGAAATGTAAAGTTATATTTTCATCCTTTTTGACAGATAATAAAGCTTATTTACGAGATACATTTTCTCAAGTATTAAAATATATAATGTTTACAAAAACATTAAAAATACCAATACTTGATATTTAAGCAAGAAACAGAGCCATCATGCAGATATTTTCCTGGATATATCCAGCATGCAGCCAAATAGATGATAACACAATAATTTCACGTGCGAAAGTCATCTGTTAAAACAGTAAAAACCAAAAAAATATTGTGTCTCAAAATGAGATTTAGATGCTTTTCCTCTCCCTGCCCATCATTAAACTGCAGGTACAAAATCCTCTTGTAGATCTTTCAGAACAAATGATGCCACATGATATACTCCCACCCTTTATTTTAAATTGTATCCACTAAGACACATTGCTTAATTGCTTTGTTTTCGTGTCCTTATGCGAAGAGGCAGAAGGAAAAGAAGTTACGCCTTTTTACAAGCGCAATGGAAAGGGACATGAGCACGAGAGTAATTTCTTCCCTTGTAAACTCCCGTTAAGATGGAGAATTTATGAAAGGGAAGATTGCTGTTGGCGTGATGTACACTTAAGTGCATACACCATCGCTAACCCACCAATTACTCAAGGTCTAAAATAAAAAGACTTCACATGCAAATTATTGTTGTTTATTCCTCCCGAGCACTTAGTAAATAAAAGCATATAAACGTCGGGATCTATCTTGTTATCTGTTAAGTGTGTGGGATATGTGTCGGCATTAGCCCTGATGCATCCCAGTTTGAAGGCAACCTTCACAGAAGGTTGCTGCATGCTTGTTGCGGAGTGGCAGCGGGAGCTAATTGTTAACCCTCTGCTGTGATTAGGATTACCTCTTCTACTGAGGGGCTGTGGCTAAATTTATGCTTCCTAGTCCTGCCACTCTGCTGTACAATATTATGCCAAAGCATGAACAAAAGAAAATTACCCTGAAGCAATGGAGTGCCACAACGCATTGTCGCTATTAATCTTTTAGTAATGGCAATGCTAATTTGACATGATGCATAGTAATTTATTAATAGAAATATTTGAAGTCCTAAACTTAAAACATTCTGTGTGAGAAAAGACGGCTCTGGAAGTGGGTAGGGGGATGTAAAGCTTTTCACCTCCAAAGTGCTGCCTCTGTTTTGACCCCCATCAGCACCAGCATGGAGATGTGTCCCAGTGATAGACAAAAGGATCAGACCTAAGCATTTTGAGGGGAGAGCAGATTAATGGTTTTGCAAGGTGAACCCATAGGCTGTGTGGGGCTGAGACCCCCATTCTGGGCATCATCCCTGGCCATTCTCAATGTTCCTGCAGCCATGGAGAAGAAGGAGGGTCAATGCCAGGTCCTTGGCAATTACTGCCCAGCGTTGGTCAGTAGGGGATGCTCCTACATCAACCAGCTCATTGCTTCCTGGGAGATGGGGGCAGCCGGGGACAAGACCCTGGGGCCCCTGGCTCCCTGCACTGAGCCCTCTGCCTGGCCTTGGTCTCAGCAGGAGGGCACAGCAGGTTGCTCCCAGGCATCGGCACTCCTACAAGCTGTTTGGCCATGTTTGTAAAAGGGCTAATCCGTGTTCAAATCGTCCGGGCTTTGTTCCTTCTCCTCAGCAATCATTAACTATTAATAGACGGTGTGTTTCTTCAAAGGTCTGCTACATTTGTTGTTTACTCTCAGAAAAGAGGAGCCCATTTAGGATTCCAGAGAGCATCAGGAAAGCAGAGATATTTGTAAACACTATAATGGTCATATTAATAGACTGAATATGTTTTGATAAAAAAAAAAAAAAAAACAAAAAAACAAACAATAAATAAAAAAGGAAGGAGTAGGGTTTTCTTCTATTGAACCTGGCAAGAAGAATCATAGAATCATAGAATAGTTAGGGTTGGAACTTCATGATTTGTCACAAAAGCGCCACTGAAAAACCTGGGGAAGCCTTAAATTTCACCTGTCTGATTAATGCCAAGGTTACGTTCGATCTACATTGGTAGCACACATGAATTTCATGTCCCAAGACCTTAGCAGGAGTCGATGTAACGTGAGCTATTATTTATTGGCAATAATGGCCACTAGCCAAGGTAAAACCTGGTACAATACATTAATAGCACTGCATTGTCTTGGGAATGAAGCCATTAATGCAGGTCACCTGCACTATATAGTGCAGACCGGTTTCAGGTGGAAGCCATCAAAACCTTCTTCTTAAACTAGAAAATAAGCAGAGTTCAAACCTTGCTGTGTCAATTAAGAGAAAATGCTCGCAGGTCTTCTGTGACCTGCCATTCCCTGCACCCTCTCAGAATAATTTCACCTTGACCATGCTTGCTTTCAGGTTTTGTAAGTTTGTTTTCATGTCTCCTACACAATCCTTGGCCTGGAGAGTTTGGGAATGGGAGATGGTTTAGTACATTTTACAGGAAGACCTTCTGGTAATGTACTTCTTCCTTCTCTATGAACCACAGAATTGAAAATGTTTACTCACAAGTCTTCTTTACTGTAAACAACACTATTAAAATGCATTACTTCAGAATATTAATGGTATGACTCCAAGAACAAGGCCAGAATCTTACCTAGCAGATGCAAGGCAACCACTGGAAACTCATTTCTATTAAGAAGCATTAGCTCCCAACAGCAACACAAATAGAGCACCATCAACACCCCAAAAATGTTTCTTCTGTGCATTAGCATCACACATTGCACTGTGTGCTCCAGCAACCAAAACCAATGAAATATCCCCATCTACATTCTCCCATATTCTTTCCATCCTTCCCAGATGGTGGGGTAGGCTTCCAAACTTTAACGAGAACATTGTTATCACAACCCTATCAGGCAGTTTATTTGTTTTTGAGCAAGTGTGAAGTGCCTGTGGATACTTTTTAACTTCAGGCAGTGGAGGACTTCATTTATAACCTGATACCTTATTATGTGACTTTCCTAAACTCTCTTTTCCTTTTGTTGTTTCAATTTATCTTATATCACCACTCAAGCTAGACAATGATAAAAAATAAAGGTGTTTTCTTTTGTCATGTAGAAAATTTGATTCATTCGTTGTCTTTAACAGGCCTTCAGACCACCAGACATATGTTCAGTGTTTGGCAGCAATAAAAAACAACAGCAGCAGCTAAACAAATATATATATTTGTAAGGATTATAAATCAGTGCAAGTTATTCTGGCACTACTTTATGTAAGACATTAGTGGGAGTAGATTTGAAATATTGTGTGCAATTCTGGTCACTATATTACAGACAGGACATTGTGCAGATTGAAAAGGTGCAGTGGAGGGCAACCAAAATGATTCAGGATTTGGAAGATATAAATGATGAAGACAAATTAGCTGGATTCAGGCTGTGTTACTTAAGGACTTGGATCTGCAGGATGCTCTGGAGGAGTTGTGCTGCCCGGGTACCCCTCTGAGGATGCCCAGCACCCCAGGAAGCCCCCCAGGACCATGGGCAAAGGAGAGCTTCTTGTATGGCTACGGCTCAATGGGAAATAAGTGGACTTGCTGCTACAAGTTGCGGGAGTAGTAAATAATTCAGAAGCATGAAAAAACTGACAGGGAGGAAATTATCCATCCATTCATGTACTGAATTTAAGATTAGAGGAGCTAAAAAATGCTGCACATAAAGTAGTGCTAAAAGCAAAATATTGCCTTTCAGTCAGGAAAGCGTATTTTTTCTAACTTTTTTCCTTAAGCTGGAGAAAATGAAAGGCTCCTTTTTGCACCTGCAAAAAAATGACTTCTGCTGCAGAAAATCAACAATTAAGGGGTGCACAAGAGTGAAGGAGGATGTGAAGGTGAAAGGGCAAATTCTGTTCATTGCAAGGCCTGCAGTTGACCTGGTGGTTCTTGGTAGGGCCACAACACAGGGGTGCCATGCCAGGGCTACATGAATGAGGCAGCAAAGAAAACTTCTTCTACAGAAGAAAACAGCCAGAAGCAATCACTTCTGAACCAGCTGAAGAAAAAGCAACGAGTCCCAGAATCAGATGCACTCTATGTCTTTTCCCAGTTTTTGCTCTGAAGCGCAGACAGATGCTTGAGAACCAAGGACAACACAGTTCAATTAAAAGTGCTAATGCAAAAATCTTGGTAGGTTTTGGTATTTACAAGAGCAAAAGCTCCTACACTTCATCCTAAGAATATTCACACCTTCTGCTCAGGAATAAGGGTCTGAAGAAGCAACAGCTTTAGGGAAAGTGGTGGGTGGATGGAGGTCTTCTAAAATACCTATATTCCATCTTTATTTTGCTCAGAAAAGTAAGTATGGTAAATTTGCAAGAATATTTGTTCTGCCATGAGGTCTCAGTCTGGAAAAGCACTCAAAGCTCTCCTTAATTAAGCACACCTATATGCCAGGCGTTGCTGTTCCAGACACCTGACATACTACAGAGCATTTCAATCTATCTGCCCTACACGGGGCAATCTCAGCGCCTTACTTGTGGAGTCAAATATTGCTAAGGTGATATCAATTCCGTGACTGATGTTCAGCAGAGGCTTACCACATTCAAATACAGTATCTGACTTTGGAGGGGATAAGTATTCCACGTCTCGCTACTGTGCACTATTCAAAATGCAGAAAGCAGAGATCCACATGCCAGGAAATGGGAGGCAGGAGCCTGAGAGAGAGAAAATGACTTCAAGGAGATGGGAGTGTGACCTCAGTGTTGGCCAGTTCAGGTAATTTTCACCCTCCAGCAGGACTGTGCTATGTCAGAGGCCAAATTGCAACCCATCTGGTCAGTGAGACTTGAAGCTCAAGAGATTTTGTGAAGAACAGAAAGCTACAAGAGCTCTATATATCTGTCAAGGGCTAAATTACGTTATGGATGAGAGTGGACTTCAGTTTGGGACAGTTCAGAGATCTTTAAGTGAAATTTTCCTACCTAGGCAACACCTGCTCAGCTCCAATTCTTTGGAGAAAACTAGAGCTACAGTTTTGAAGGCAAACAAATCCCATTTTTTAATACCATTTTATTTCCTACTGGTTTTTTTCTGGTAAGATAAGCTAAATCTGTCATCCCAACCATGCTCGCTTAAGAACTTTGAATGAAAGACATGATTTATTTTCTTTAAGAGAAATTTTTTGGGAAGACGCATGAGGAATATTCATACCAAGAATAACAGGAGCTAATCCTTTAATCATAGCCAGAAAGCATCACTTCTTGGCCCAGAAGTTTCTAAAGTATTTACTAGACTTTAGGGATGGGGATCCTCCTAGGATAAAAATTTTCTCAAAATCTAAGCCATTCTTAACAAGAAGCTCCATGGATCTTTCATCCTCATGCTCCTCTATGGTAGCAAGAAACATTAGGTAATAGTCCATGATATAGTAAATGGTCACTTGAGGGACTTTCTAGCTTACCTAGAAGACCATTTATGAGAAACATGATGCAAACCACAAGAGCCTGGTTCATCAGAGCCTCAGGTAAAGACTCAGCAATGAGGTTGGCTGCAGTATGTTGGGTACTCTCCAGGTTCCTGTTGTTGTTTAGAAGAAACCCTGTCCCAGACACCGCAGGATTTTGAGGAAGGGATAAAACCAGCGGCAACAAGAGGCATTTGTTTATTCAGATACTTCCAAAATCCCTCATTGCATCATGCTTAAATGCACATATTCTAGGATCTTACTCCTTCAACGCGTCAAGTACACAGCAAAAGTATAAAGTAGACCGTAGGCATCTGACCCACAATGTTGCTGCAATCTCCATCTATGCAGTCAGATATCACATCAGCAAGTTCAGTCTTTGCTAGCCCTGCAACTTCCACTAGGAAGCTCATGTGACTTCAGTTTCCCTCTTTGAGGCCCAAAGGCAGAATTACAATGTATGCCATGGGTGAGACCCTTGACTAGTTTAAACAAACCTAGCACAATGTAAAAGTAAATCAGTAATCTCATGTGATATTTAAAAGCTAAACTATATTTAGGTAATGCTATTTAATGCATGTAATATGCCAAATACATTTGAAGAGTATATTTATACTGTAACTCCATTGATTTCCACAACAGGGATAAATTAGGCTTGCCTCTCTTAAGCAAATAAAATAAACATTGTACTCAATCTTTAACTTTCAAGCTAAGTATGTTCCAGCTCAAACATTCCTGTTGCCTGAGCAGCCTAATAGATTTATTCTCTGATGTCATTTTTCTCATGTCATTTTGGAATTTGATTGCAGCGTATTTAAAATGTTGGTTGCAATCATAACAAAGTGCAGCATTTAAAATGCATTCAACACACACATCGTCCTTGTAGCCATGGTTATTTGTCTTGGTCCTCTGAGGAAGAACATGGTATGATGAGCAAAACCTGGTGTAATAAAGAAGAATGATGTGCAAAACTCCACAGAAAGAATGGCTCTTTATTTCCTACATTAAATATGTTTGGGTGTGTTAAATATCTTATCTGATACGGTTCAAAAAAACTGTTAGACAAATAAAAGCATGCTTGCTATTCCATCCAACAAACTCTACAAATACAGAGAAACCTTCACATATGAATAATTGATAAAGGATTAAAACTGTTAAAAGCATGTATTTTCCATGCACCAAGAGTACTTGCCTGATAGGTTTCCACTGTGATAAACAAAGTACATCTCCTGATTCATAATTTCAGGATACTTTTTGAATATTAAGCCAAGATGTTTTACTGCTCACTATAATTTGCAATGGGGTAACCATCATGGTAGCATCCAGGTTCATTCTGGGAAGTGCTCAAGGCTAGGTTGGACGGGGCTTGGAGAAACCTGGTAGAGTGGAAAGTGTCCCTTCCTGTGTCACGGAGTTGGAACTGGGTCAGCTTTGAGGTTCCTTCCAACACAAACCAATGTGAGATTCTGCTAGGAGTAAAAACTGAAAGAGAAAAAAGCCATGGCTTTGGGAAGGGGAGGAAAGTTGGAAAAGGAAACCATGTGCTGAGGGGCAGACACAGAGGAAGCATTAGGATACTGCAGAGAGCCCATCACACCTGCTCAGAGACGTCCACTCAGAGTTCTTTGAGAAAGCAACAGGTTGTACATTTTGCCCTAAAGCATTTGTATGATACTACTATGTTGGTCCAGCTTAATAAGAAAGAAAAAAGTTTGTGAAGATAACCTCTAATTAAGTTGGTGTGTTTTGCAATTGCTATAGTGCAGTGATTATTGACACATTAAAATCAAAGAAAATGAAAATATTTTAGCAATCTTGCATCAATAGTGTTAATAGAAATGTTACTTCCCTTAGTCAGGGAAATACTCACCTGGCTGCATTGATGGATTTTGGTCCCATAATTGTTTTCCACCTTATTTTAAATCAGTTAAAATCAGGTTATGGTTCTTTAAATTTCAGAGGTATCAACACCTCCCCTGGAGCCCATTGGCATCCCAGTGTTGCCTGTAGCAATGCTGCAGAGGGTATGGCTGCTCCCACCCTTTGTGCAAGCACCAAGTTCCATCTGAAGCTGGAAAGTAGTTAACATGAGACAGGTGGCTTCTTCTCCATTACTGAACATGCCTCATTGCTCTATCTCTCCACTTCCTTATTGAAATCTTGAATAGGAAGTACTCCACCAGTCCCATAGTCCACTGGATTTTATTCCACTATATCTAAAGTGACTCTCCTTGTATTACAGCATGTCATTATTCTTTCAATACCAAAACAGCAGGGGTTGCACTGATCTCATATGGCAAAACCAATTATATTCGTACAGCCATATTTGGATACTGCTTTAAAATAGCAGTTCTCTCAACATAAAATCCTTGAGTGCCTGCTATTATTAGCAGGACATTTCTCTGAATTTTCTGTTGATAACTGACAGTAAAGGAGGGTCACGTTGCTGATCTTATGTTATCAAGTGGATCCCAGTAGTGTGAATTTGGGTGATTTGACAATGAGGAGAAGCAGAGGTCACAACTGGACAATGATTTCACTGAGTAGCCCTCCAGCTGTTGCACTGCTCAAACAACTCACAAGGTCCTCATCACTACAGACCATGCCTATGATACAGCTTTAGCTAACATCACCTTGCTATTCAAGTAGGCACTAAGCACCCACACACAGACAGCATAGGTGATAACAGCAGATTTGTTTCAAGAGCTCACAGAAACCAAAACCTCCCGGAATGTCATCAGTTCTGTAAAAGAAGAACTCAGATGAGCTGGAAATGTACAGTGCATATTTAAAAGCAAGAAGGCAATGGAAAACTCACAGTGTTTCATTCATGCAGCGTACGCTTTCAAGGAAATCTTTGCCTTGATTTGAAACACACAGGGAAAATAACTTGGGAGCCAACATTTTAACTGCTCATGCCTATACAAACGGGTTAATGAAGATTTGTGTGGGTTTTTGGACTAGTGAACCGTTGAAGGAGTGGTAGTGAGGAGCTGGAATCACTGGGCTCCAGTGGACAGCTATGAAAAGCACAGGGACCATGGTACAAGGACCCCCTGCCCTTGGCCTCTTGGGACTGCAAACTGGGAAGAAACAGCAAGAGCATCCCGAGCAGCTTTGACTGCAGTGACAAAGTGCATGTGTGGAAGCATGCAGAAAGCCCAGTGTAAAAGGACAGAGGGCAGGATACAGGGATTTCTGCAAAGCAGAAAGTCAGCTTGCTGCTTTGCTAAGTGCCTCCTTCTTTTGACCCATAGCAACGGAGGTTCCACCGCCTCACCCAGAATACTCATAGGAACCACAATGTCCCTCATCTGATGGAGGCACCTCTAGATTTTGGGCACAGATTCAATGCACAGTGTCCCTTTAAAAACCCCAGCTTGCCTTTCTGTCCCCCAAAAGAGAAAGGAAAAGTAGCGCAGGAGCCTTCAACTATGAGTCTGTTACGCACAAGTCATCCGATGCTCCTAAAAGATAGCTAATTTTTTTAGCATCCTTTGCTTTCAAAGCAACCAACTAAATGCAGCAAAGTGGGCTCTCCCCAAGGGACTGCCTCCTCCCTGTGGCGCAGATCGCCTGCAGCTAACGTGCAAGTAGGACAGAAACAGGACTTGAAAATCCTCAGCCCTACAGACGACTCCATGAAAGACAAAGGAGAAATGGTTATTTGGCATGCAAAAACTGGCTCCTCGTAGCTGCCTGTCTGGGAGGGCTCCCGTGCAACCGCTCGTTAGTGGCAATGGCAAATAACTTGTAAATATAGCTATAAAGATATCTGTGTTGATATTAATATGCATGCATCAAACCTGAATGACCTTAAGCACCGTATATTTCAAATGCCACAGAAAAGTGAGACACTTAACACATTACAGTGTGGCATTTTCTGTTGGGCTTTCTGCTAACTGCTCACACAAATACATAGGAGGCAGAGTTTTACAAAGCCCTGTTTTGTCTGTCCAAAACACAGCAGCTCATTTCCTCCTCAACATTAAATTGCATTAGAAAAATATATAAATTACATAAAGCTACAATAAATGCTTCTAAAAAGACAGAGGAAAGAGAAAAAGGAGGAAACGAAAGAAAAAGCCCTGGTACAAAATAGATGCAGAATTTGTTTTCCAATGAAGGTCTAATAGGGCTACCTCTTAAGTCTGGATATGTAAAAAATTGCCCTTTTCACGGCTGATAAAATACAAATTAATCCTTAGAGGATTTAATATGTGCCTATTTATTACTTTCAAGTATGAAAGTACTGCTGCAATTAATATAGCCTACACTACTGTATGCGCTGGTCTGTTGCGTTGTCTTTGAAACGAGAAATACATGCAAAGCTTTTCTATACAGATAGGTAGAGAAACACACACACGCACACACGCACATGAAATGAATATATTTCACCTTAAAATCTGCAGGAGTAGGTGTGATGCAGTGCCTTTTCAAAGGCTGAGCATCCAGAGTATCTCTGTTCCACTGCTGCTGCCATGAGTCAACGTGAACTCCAGAGCTTTAAATTAAGGTGTCTTAGGGGTATGGGATAATGTCATTTGTTTTCAACTGTAACTTAGCTTTATTCTGAGGATTGCAAACATGTTAAAAACTAAAGAAATTTTTTTTCTCTCGTCATAAGTTTATGTTTATTTAACCTCCAATTCTTTCTTTCTTTCTTTATTTAAGTACCATTGCATTTATTCGCTTGTGTTCCCACAATTAACTCTCAGAATACCCGTTCCAAATCCAATCAAACAATGGTGCCTGTCTCCAGTCACTGAAGAGTTGTCATTTCAGGAATTCTCACTCTATTTGCAGAAAAAAAAAAACATTCCTTACTTGCCTGCTCTTATGCACTTCTATTTATTTTTTTCCATCTATTTAGCATATATTGGCCAGGTGACAAGTTTCTAGTTCTTTGCACACCTGAAACATCTGCTGACTTTGAAGTCAGTGATTCATATCCAAATGTTTTTAGAGCCATATTCCATATTTCTTATTGCAAATGTAGATGTGTGTGTGTGTGCATGTGTCTCATATATAAATATATATGCGTGTGTGTATACATATATGCATTTAAATAATAATAATAACCTTTGGGTTATTCATTTATCTTCCATGGCTTCAAAAATTTGTATGGCGGAAACAGAGAAATGAAAATGATTCCATTTTTATCCTTCAGTAATGAATCCCCCAAATTACCATAAGCCTTGTTCTTTAAGTTCAGGGTAATGAGTCAGATTTTATTCATATTTTTTGAAGGGTCGAATCTCTGTTTGATAGTCTCCCTTTGTTTATTCATCACCAAAAGTCTATATAATTTCCTGTGTGGCCAGCCATTTATTTGCAATCTCTCCAGTAGTATTTATTTAGGGTAAAAGACCACCTCAGTGGGAGTGGAGGAGAGCAGCACTTGTGCATTACGCTGCTTCTCCCGTCCCATCTCAGCCCATGGAGCTCTTTTGACAGACAGCATGAAAAAAATCTGCATAAGGAAAAGTAACTGACAGCTGGGGTCAGACTCTCTCTGTTTAATGACACTGCCAGTTACACATTTTGAATTGTTTAAATATGAGTCTACAGCTTCAACGATCATCATCTCACTGGTTCCACTTTTCATACCCAACAGCCAGGAAAGTGACACGTAATTACACACTTACTGATGGTATCGCCGGGGCCGATAATTAAAACTGCCACGGGAGGATTGCTATTGCTAGTCTACAGCTGGGATGTTGTCAAGAGGTAGAAACTCCAGCAGCTTTTAACGCTATCTTCGTACAGGTGGACCACGGGTGCCAGCGGTGAAGTAATAGAAAGGCCTCAGCACATCATTCGCAATGTCTCGCACAAATGAAGAAAATCTATTAACAATCCAATAAGTGAAATACAAACACGCTGACCCAAGGGTTAAACTGTCTGGGTGGACGCTCCGCTCGTCGACGAGACACATTGTTCTTTTTTTTTTCCCCTTTTTGGATGTGTTTACAGAAAAAAAACTCCCGACAGGAATATTTTGCCACTTTCAGTAGCACAAAGGGATGCTGGGCGGGCTGCACAGAAAGCAGCCCTGTTTACTTCCGATGAGCTCATTGCTTCTTGATGACTAACTAAAACTCAGGGACAAGGAACGAACATGCTGCCAAAGATAAACAGTTGAGGAAACACAAAAAGATCTTGTTTTGCACGGTAGGTTTTGATAAATAACCAGTGCTCGGGGCGTTGCACTGGAGATCTGTGTCCTGCCTTGGCAAAAACAAGAGCAGGAAAGTAAATTCTCAAATAAAGTATACACAAGCAGTTCTGAACCTGCAATACAAAGCTGGAAAAATCAACACGACCAAGGTAATGGAGTGCTTAATGGACAGCCCAAATATAAGCGAGGTTTGTTATTGGTTTGGTGCTTGGCTACTAATAAACCACCCTTGGTGTTCTTCCTTTTTTCCTCTGATGAAATGGAGATTGAAATATGATCGAGTTATAAGGGAATTAGTATCTGCATAGTACTTGGTACTTGCTTTACTTCAGTTTTTCATATTGTACTTATCAAACTTTGCTGAAATAATGTAGATGAATAAAGCATTGACCTTGCAGTGCTTTGTACAAGAACCAGCACCAAACTGACAGCTTTCTCATGTTGGTCCCCTCACACTCATCCATCGACCATTGGGATTCACTGTGACCTTGGCTCTGAGCCATGCTGCGTTGAGACAAGGTGTGTTTTGGCATGAGAGCAGCTCCATGTTTGCAGGTTTCATCCCCAGTCACTGAACTCAACCATCTCAAGGGCTTCAACTGGGCTGTGGCCAAGGCAGTCACAGCTCCTGGCTTCCCACTAAACCCCCTCCCTGCCTTCAGAGGAAATGTATGCTTTCAAATGTCATCCGCAGGCAGCTCCTTCGTGCCCCCACAGCCACCAGAACTCTCCTGGCACACCACATGTGTTCTCTCATCCTTCCCATGGTCAGTGTCCCCTTTCTGACTGCCGTCACGAAACGTCCCTAGCAAATTTGGGAAGTGATAATGAGGACATGTACCCCCACACAGCCTTTTCATGCCTCTCATAGCTTGGCCCTGGTGAATTTAAAGATGAACAGAAAGCCCTCGTCAAAAGGGCGAACACTCCAATGACAAAGGAGTCAGGCTGGTAAGAAGCTCCTTCTCCCGAGTCCAAAATGCATAATTTTCATCTGTCAACTTGCCTTTAAACATAAAAATAGAGTGAGCATCATGACCAATCAACCATTGCACTTGCATTTAAGCAACCTTTTTGGTATATTAGACTAATCAGTATTTATTAAATCAAGTCCCTCTGTATATCAAGCAGGCTTTAAAAGGAGAGAACATCCTCCAGCTCCTACTGTCCACCTCTGCAAGCACACCTGAACAGAAATGTTACATATTCATACTGCAACATATTGGATAATAACAAAAAGACTTCTGGTTCTGCACTCCTGCTAAATTACTTTGCATGGCACCATAACAAATTTGAGGGTTTACACATCTTCACAAAGGTGTGAGCATAGATGGACAAAACAGGCATTTTGGTAGCAGCTGCTGAAACAAGGGAGCAGAGGTTACCTACCGAGAAGCTCCCGTGAAGGCCTTCACCTCCTCACCAGACATGTCAATCACATTGTCTGCACTTCACTGATGAGCATTGACTCTTTGTCATGTTTGAGCGTTTTCAAGACTGTTCCACTGCCTGCACCTATAAATAAAGTCTGGGTGTCTCTTGCCATTAAATTAACTAATTCTTAAATAAAGTATACAAGCTTTCTAAGACTTTGGAAAATAAGATCATTAAAAAAAAAAATTAATTTCCCTGAGCTGATTTTTTTTTTAGGCATCAGCTTTGCTCATTTAATTTTGGGAATTTTAGGTATTTTAGAAAATCGGATTAATAGAGATCCTTGAACAATTTAAGTGCTAGAAATCATATTTAACTAGAAATTATGACAAAACTAAGCATAGCATCCTTTGTGACATGAATATTTACCAATGAACCAGTCGAAGAAGTCAAGCTGTTGTTAAGTGACATTAATGCTAACAACTGCAAAATACAGAAATTCAGTACCTATATTTTTATTAGACATTTTCCCTTTGGTTCTGAGTTTCAATTTCTTCTTTAATGACCAACAGGCTACCATTACAGAGTGCTAAAGTCATTTGAAGAAACAGATATTACCTTTCTTCATTGAAGGCTCCTATTTAAGACGCACCAAAATAGAAATATAAATAATATCTATTAAAGTTCTTCAATTATATGAACAAGGCAATACCTAAACAACCAGACAAGTGATAGTCAGGTCATATGTGTTACACAATGTTGATATATTTAATGCCAATATTTCTTTTTTTCCTAGGAATTAAGCATCTCAAATTTTATCCTGTTGAGGTAAATGGATGATCTACCATCAACTTCAGCAGCAGCATCATTTTACTCTGCAATACCTTTGACAACTTAACAAAAGAAATTTCCTGCTTCCTGATGCAAAAGGCATGTCAGATACCAGACGTTTTCATATGCCTGGTTCATAGGTAGCACATAAACCTATGCACTGTTGTCATGGAAAAGTGAATGTGGATCCTAAAACTCCCATAGCTCCACCAAGTGCTCAAGCATCTTCACTTGGTCCATATAAACCCATCAAACCTTGATCCTACTAAATACCAAAGCAAAGCCACCATTAACTTTAGAATGTGAGGTGAACTCTATAAATGACAGGCTGCTTGCATTGCATATGGAAAAATATCATCAGCTGGTATCTTTCCAGGCCAGAAGAGTCAGATGGTTGAAAGAAGCCAGAAGAGAATAAAGAAATAGTTGCTCTGGCTGGTACCGTTAGCACTCCTTGGAAGAGGTAAAATTGAGCACCATCACCCCTCTTCTTCATCATTGCATCTTTACAGCACCATGTCTGAAAAAATGACAATGAGAAAACAGCTCAGATTGAGCTTTTCCACTCTCAAACACATGTAATTCACACTAGAATGAAGAATGACAGTGAAGAGCTATTTAGTGTAAGGCAGCGCTATGTGGAATGCTGTGGGTGCAAGTGAATCTGAGAGCTGCTGCTGTGCAGCTACAATCAAGTCTGGAAAGAGGCTAAATCACAGCAGTAAGAAAAGAGTAAGGAAGTAGTTGAGGAAAGGAAGGAGGAAGAAAAATGTTGATCAGTTCTAGGTAGAGCCCATGCTAATTAATGATAAACTGTATAAGGTTCAACAACCTTGAATACCACTACCCAGATTTTTTTGGAAGTTTTAGGCAGCATAATCAGAACCATTTCAAATGGATATTTTTCAATACTCTTGAGGAGTGAAATTTGAAAAGTTATAAAAACACGAGTATTGGAAATAAAGTAGACCAAGGACAGAGAGGAGAAAGATCTGCTTGGAGGAATGAGAAAGACATAGAAAGGAAACTGCAGGAGGGAACATCTCACTCCAGACACAGCTGAGAACTGAATTACAGAGCAGTTTAATCTCTGAACCCATCCTAGGTCAGTAGAACTGAGGACGGGAAGCACTTAGCTCTCTGATTTTGGGGAATGTTAAATCAAAGCAAAGTCACACAAGAGTTAACTCTAGCAGCTGGTCTGACCTCTCTATATGCGGCAGGATGCTCTCTGCATCAGCAGGCACAGTGGTACCCATCACCATCCACAAAGCCCCTTGGGTACAACGCACAGCAGTTCACCTATTCCCAAATATCATGAAAAAGGGGGGAGACTGTACGTACATACACACACATATAATGCAAAGGCCTGGGCATCACTAGATGCAAACCCACGCAGAACTGCTGGATAGTGCTTCCGTGGGGCAGTGCCAATTTATAGGTCCTCATGATCTGTGTTCAAACATAACACATATTTTATTCCTTGACTACACAAATTCAATGATCTTCTCCACAATTTCTGTGCGACATAAGCACACAGTACAGGAAAGCCAAGTTTTCTTCCAGCTGTGTTTATTTATCAATTGGATGTACTAGGATGGATAGCATGGCAGGAACAGGGCCACGATCATGTAAGCAGTTGCTGTGTGAGCTTCCACCCAAGCCTCTGCCAATACATCTTCATTTACTGGCACTGCCCAGTGCTCCATCCCAGCCTTGGAGTGGTTTTGAGCAGAACTGGCAGCTGTGCCCATCTCCGTAGCAGTTTTCATGATGGAAAGTCATGGACACTAAAATGGAGTTCCCAAATCCAATTTTCACTTGTGAATTGAGCCTCGGCTTGTACCTGGCTCTGCAGAGGTGAAAGGCTAATGCAGTGCCCCAGTGTGCCATCAGGGCTCTGCCATTGCCTGCTAATGATGTTTCACATGCTGCACAAGCGTGCATTGGGAACTGGGAGTGAGCTGCGGCTGCCTGGGGGAGACATTCACAGCCAAGAGGCAGTGGTATGCCAGCCTGACAGGGAACGCCACAAACCCCAGCAAGCTCATACAAGATTTGCTGTAGTACTCACATCAATGTTTTACAGCTGCAGACACCCTTGTCAGACCAGCCACTGCCTACTCGTTACGCTAATGCAGCCCCTCATGGAATCCTAGAGTCCCAGACTGGTTTGGGATGGAAAGGACCTTAAAGACCAACCAGTTCCGATCCCCTGCCATGGGCAGGGACACCTTCCACTAAAGCAGCTTGCTCCAAGTCCCTGTGTCCAACCTGGCCTTGAACACTGCCAGGGATGGGGCAGCCACAGCTCCTCTGGGCACCCTGTGCCAGCGCCTCAGCACCCTCACAGGGAAGAACTACTGTGTAATATCAAGCCTAAACCTTCCCTCTTTCAGTTTAAACTATCCCCCCTTGTCCTATCACTGCATGCCCTTAAAAATGCCTTGTACCTATTTAAATATACTGATCCTGATGGAAACTGAAGCCTGCTTAAGGTGTCTCAAGGATTAGTAAACACTTGCATGTTTATGAAAGGTTTTGCCTGAAGTGAAATCTAAGTGCTTAAAACTCATCATATTTTCTGCTTTGTTAATATACACAATTATTCTCAAGCTTGTCCATGGGGCTCAGTGGATGAGCAATAATAAACACATGCTCGCTCTTCAGTCCATAAATATAGGCTTCTTCCCAATCCCTGGCTTAGAAGGGCACCTCAAAAAGAGCAGGTGATTTTGCTTTACTGTCATCTGTATCACAGCCACAATGTGCCAAACAGTGCTGAAAGGATATTTTATTAGCTGATACACTGGACTACTATTCACTGAGGAAGAAGATTATCAAACAAATTACACTGAGAACCAATAATAGGGGAAAGGTTAATGATTTCTGTAAGCCACTGCATTCACCCGCCCCTGTAGTTTACTAAGAAAATTAGGGTTTCTTCATGCTGAGCTTATGGGAACACTTTACCCATATTTCAACCCTTCTTTCCTCAGAGCTCTTTGACATCACTGCTTTCTTGCTGGAGAATTTACATTAAGGACAATTATAAAACAAAAATATACCACCATTCAGGAAAATATACAACTCCTTATCAGAGAGATGTGGATGTTCTTCTTGCCAGGCTACAGACATGGAGATTAAATTTCAGAGAGAGATTTATTTTGTGCTATTGTCCTGTTATTCACCAGAGGATTGTGCAATGCAAGTAATCTGATCAGAATAATGCATAGGGACATATTTCAGAAAACCAATAATTGTGGTAACGTTGAGCTCTGCAAGGTGCCAAAATAAAGTCCAAAACTACTCTCACTCTTTTCCACAATTCCTTAATCATGGCATCATAATGTGCTGCTCTGTCGACCATTAAAGCCACAAGCTTGAAGTAATCAATGCTGGACATTAGGAGATTTATTGCAATTTAAGATCTACAGCATTTTTGCAGGCTGAAAAGTGAAATTATAGTTTATAGGTGTGCCATAGCTTACATTTTGCAGCTTTTACTTCTTTAGGTCGGTGTGGTGCAGGCTTTTGTTGTTGGCTTGAGGTTTTTTCTTTCTCTTAACCTGAGTTCTGCAGGCTTTTTTATGATGTTAGGAAGCAGTTAAGGCAAACAACAGAAAAAATTACTAAAACTGACTGTATTTAAATCCTGTTTACTTCCTTAACCTTTTGACTTACCTATACAAAAAGTAATCTTTCATAAACAAGTCCCAAACAAAATTATTGCCTATTTTACTTTCCTAAAACCCGTGTGGAATAAGCAGAAATTGTAACAAGATCCATTTGACCGTTTTTTATTCCACTCATATTTGCAATGATTTTATAACTGATGCTTGGTTTGCCTCTCCACATTATCACAATCAGTGCATCCTGGGATTAAAAACCATTTAGGGCCCAACTCTTAAAGAAACTCCCCACACAGCAGTATAATGAACACTGTTCCTTTTTATTGTCGCTGGGTTTATTGGTATGCCAAAGACGCTGCAAAGCTCAATTCTCACTATAAAAACAAAGGAGGAACCCACTTCCCAGTATGGCTCCAGTACGGAGACAGCACAAAGAGTTTCAAGGAAGGTAGCACTGGGACCCCCACATGGCAAACTTGCCATTAAAGTGCAACTGGGTCAGAAGTTGGACATGCTTCAAGACAAAGGGGGTCTCTACCCATGGCAGAGGGTTGGAACTGGATGAGCTTTAAGGTCCCTTCCAACATAAACCATTCCAGGATTCTGATTTTGTGAATCTGCTCCAGACCAATGCTACAGATGTTACAGATGCAGAGTTTCAACTGACCTCTGAGAAAACATCCAGGCTGTGGTCATTACTTCACTATGCCATTAACTTTAGGTTTCACTATGAGGGGAGTGAGACACTGAAACATGCTGCCCTGAGAAGCTGTGTCTGCCCCATCCCCGGAAGTGTTCAAGGCCAAGCTGGACACAATGTGATTCTGTGATTCTATGATTATAGAAACTGCCAAAGGCTATTCTGAATAATGATGGATTCACCATGTGCTTGCACAGTTGACTTCAGCATGTACTTAGAAGCTTCTGTGAGCTGGAGTCCAAAACTGGGTTCACATGAGTAAGGCAGTTGGCACTGGATGCTGTGAAACTGTGGTTATGGACTTGCCAAGGCTAGCTCATCGTGAAGCATGTCAAAGATTAATCCAATATTTTAGCTAATATTGTGTAAACATGCAGCCCTTTACTTCTAATAGCACCTTTCAGCCAAGCGGAGCTCAAATCCATACAGATGAGGATTCCTTACTGACTACAGAAATATTAGAATTCATGTGAAATATAGCAGTGCTGGCACAGAAAATTAATATGTGAGTCCTTGTTAGGAAACAGAGTGCAGAAAATATATTTGATTAATGTATTTTAGAGGGGCGAAATATAGCTTAGCCACGTTGAAATGTGACCAGACACTTTGAAACTGTCGCTGGATCCTGTTAGAGAGCACAAATGGTCACGTTTTACATTTCACGGGAAAGGCAGGCACTCCAAGCAGCAAAGTTACTGAGAAAGTATGTTACCACTGAACAAGAAATGCTGTTCCCTGCAGCAAGTCCTATTTCTTACAATTGGAAGACCCCACTTGTATAATCCACCTGGCAAAAGTGCTGCTTATCTTACATGGAAGGAAAAGGTCTCAGCTCAAGCAACAGATCTCCCAAACCAACAGGAGCAAGACAAGAAACTCTTTAATTGGATAACCTACAACTAAACTTTCCCAAGTTGCTTTCCTGTGCAGGCACCAAAATGATGGTGTAGTGTGGCCCAAGACAAGAACATCGGATGGAGGAGATCCAGCTAACAACTGGTATTCCCAAAGTAGATGCAAAAGCATCAAAAACCAAAGCTGTGAGGTCTTTCATATTCTCAGAGCAGCCTGCAGGCTCTGATCTTGCACTGTTGCAGGAAAGGAGTACATGGCCATTGATTTCAATGAGTGCAGGATCAAGACCATAATTGCTTATAGCAGCCATACACATCAGTGTAAACCTATTTGTAACAGAACCTAAGGGCACATTTCATGTATGGTTGGGAGGAAAACCCACTCACAATGGAGGTCAGAAGTGTTCATGTAGAATTTATACTATAAAAGAAAAAGGAAAAACTTTCCTCTATGCTTCTATGTGAATTCATCAATTTAACTTACACTTAAATGGAAAATCGCTATACAGAGACCATAAAAACGTATTATGTTACCAATTGAATGGTTTACACTGCTGGCAAGCTCAGGGAAAACATACCTTTTCACTATCACCAGCCTGAGTGAGCTGCATTATGAAGGATCCCATATATATCCTTAACTTTTGTACATGGCAATTCTCTTCTCATGTGCTCTCCTTACCTTAAATCAAGTGAGTGATGAGGAGAAGGATGAGCATGGGTAAAGAAAGGAAGGAGATGTGAAGAAATAGAAAAGCTGAGAAGGAGAATAAAGAGAAAATAAAGTTAGGGATGAAGAAGAGACAGAAATGGAAAATAGAGCAAGAAAAGGGCAAGGTGTTTCTCAGGAGTCCAGGATAACAAATGCATCTCAATAAAGGCAAGTTGCTCTAAAAGGAAAACAATTCACACATCTTTGCTTCCTAACGTATATTCCAGTTCCACATGCCAGGAGGCGGACAGGCAAGAAGAGACAAGAAAACAGGGTAAAGAAGACATGATGGTGGGCAGTACCTTGGCATAGCCATATGTCTTCTGCAATAAATCCAGTGCTGACTAGTGCTACAAGAAAGTATTTTATGTGTATCTCTATGCTATGACTGACACAGACAACAGAAAATGGTGCTGAGGGGCTCTCCTCTGGACCAGAGCACAGCAAAGCAGTAAAGCAGAATGAGGTGGCGTTAAAGAGACCTCTCATTTTGCTGCTCCCATGTCTCTTCCAACTTGGGATTCTAGGATTGTATGATATATGTAGCATGTGGCTTCTGAAAATGGAAGTTTCTCAAACTATTGCGGATTTTGGTCTTTTTTAAGTCAGTCTGCTGCATCTCAAAGCCACTGGGTGCACTGATGTGTGGAGTGGGAACAAGTCCTGCATATTGACCCATCCACATCCATTCCTCTGCTTCACCTCGGCCAGCAGGGCCCAGTAGAAAGTCACTGTTTGGATGTCACACTAACTCAGATTGCTGCCAAACCCCCTCATAATGGGCAGAGGTGATGGTGGTACACAGTATCCCAATGAGGACCCATGCTTGGGCACTGCAAAAGGTCCTTGGCATGAAGGAAAGTTTTCCCCAACCCATGAGTCAGCTGGGTCTGACCTCCTCAGCGTGTCAGGTTTCAGTCCTCTCTACAAATGTTTATAGCACAAAAGTGCTAAGGGAGTAATGAAACTCTCACCCTTAATGCTGCTCTCCCAGGAGTGGGGTTGCTGAGAAGGGCAGGGGACTGCTTAAGTGGTGTTCTCGAGCTGGCCATCCTTTGTGGTCCCTCTACTTCTCCCTTCCATCCTCATTAGTGTGTAAAACTAACGCAAAGAGCAAACATTCCTCCCAAACTAGGCACAGGGAAAAAAATAAAGCTGTGAGATTTGGAAAATGTTGTTTTTTTTGCTTTAAATCCCTTGTGGAAAATTTGATGGTCTTTAATCATGAACGATCCAAAAATTATCCTACTTTTTATTTCTCTCCTTTCTTCCCTTCCCCCCTAGAGCAGTTCAGTGATTGTTGAACAACTCTATCACAGGGATTACTGATGTTAATCAGGACCACACAGTCGCGTTAGATAGAAGTTTTTGTAGGAATTATACTAAGGAATATAAATTAATGATGGAGATTGCTATGGACTGCTGACTGCACTGTTGGTTACTTCGTGTTAAGAAAACAGCATTGCACAAATCCCAGGAGCTCAGAGGACGATGACAGGAATGATCAAAGGAGGGCTGGAAATCTATTTATTAATGAAATATAAAGAGATTGGGAGATAACAATTATACCTTAGGAGGAAAGCCGTAAGAGAAGGTGTGATGCAGTGTACAAAATACTGATCAACACAGATGAGCCAGATCAAGAGCTTCTGACTCAAAGCACACAATCAATTAAATGCTCACAAATCCAAAGCAGATGAAAAGAAATTTTGTGTTGGCCAACCTAAAACGCAGACAAATGAACATCATCACTAGGATCAGCATTGCAGCAGTATTCAAGTATGGATGTTTATATAGCACAAAGGACCAGGATCACTAATTACAAAGCCTGTAAGGGGCATTGCACTTCGATCTTCTGTGAGCCAATCTCCACACTCTAACTCAAATTTAAAGAGAAGACAGCTCCCAAAATGCATCACTTCACAGGTCAGTGAAGACACAGAGCATTGGAGGTGAGCAAGGTAATGCCTAGCTGGTCTCTGATGAAGTATCTCATAGACACATTAACAGTGCGATTGAATCTCTGCATTTTATGAAACTCTCTTCTCTAAGAACAAGGTTCTAAAATCACATTGAGAAACCCCAAACATTAATTGCACTGGAAGCCTGTGCTTAAAATTGTGACCCACCTCATCTCACTGACCACAAAATCACTCTGATGGCAAAAGCAGCATTGGAAACCAGCGCACATCAGGTTCTGTTCAACTCCAGCCACATGAAGAAGAGCCACATAAAAATGTTGTTAAAATAAACTTCAGTAGACAGAGACCTGGTGTAAACCAAGTGTAAACTCTGAGTGGATTTTTACTACAGACCCATAAACCTCTGAAAATAAAAGTTTGTAGTGGAAATCGAGAGATATCTATCATGGTAACACTGGGTGCTCCCGTGGTCTGCAGGTCTGACTCCCCCCTGCAAACCTCACCTTCTTTTCCAAAGCTGTGCCCATAAACGACACTCCCGAAGCCTCACTGCTGCCTTCTCTATCACAGAATCATTTCAGTGCTGGCACCCTTCCAGTCTCAGGCCATAGGCAGCAATGCAATTCCTTTCCTCCACTTCTTTTTTCACATCCCTCAAGAAAACTTCATGGAAAAGATACAGCTTTTGTTGGTTGTAGCACACTGAAATCCTAAAAATTGCTGCTAAGTCTAATGTTTGCAATTATTTCTAGCTTTTAATTTTTATAATGACTCTTCATGGTTCTATTGACCAGGGGAAATTTTCATCCCAAACGTGCCCAAGCTTCAAAATTGCCATTCCACATCAAGGAAAAAAAAGGCTTTTAAGAAGTCATAAAGTTTACTTATTGAAAATTAGAAATGAGTATTTATTGTCAGATTTCCATCAGAGATTGAAACCTTTTATTTAACACTGCCTGGAAGTGTAAATTATTCAAATGTTTACATTTGAATGCTGCTGTACTCTAATGATTCCATTTCTGCACTGTATTAGTGGTAAGATAATGAAAAGCTTCATCAGAGTGTTAAACAAACATCTAGCTACAGCTTTTCATACCAGTGGAAGATGATCACAGGCGCAGGCAATTAGAGCAGCCTTGTGCTTCAGCAGAAGTCAGCAGGGTGAAATCAAGCTATCCAGCCCTTTGCTCAGCCACAGTGTTGACTTACATGGACAAAACAATAATATACCCATTGCCTATAATGTAGCATCGGGATGACCCAATGGTTGTTAAAAAGTAGGTGGTTTTTTTCCACTATACAGATGCAAGTGCATTTAAAATAGGTATAGGTATCATCTTGGCCAGAAAAGGGGTTCTACAGTTATGAAGGAAAGGGGCATGCTTTGATTGTTAGGAGGGGTTTTATTTAATGAGATAAAGGAGTTGAATAGACAAAGCAGTTAAATTTGAAAATTTTTGCCATTGGCTTTTTGTTTTGTTTTGTTTAGTGTACTTTTGTGTGCTTTAGAAATACTAGGAAAGATATGTCTACCACTGTTCTCTAGGAGTCTTCTGTCTCCCATCCCTGGCAGTGTTCAAGGCCAGGTTGGACAGGGTTTGGAGTAGCCTGCTCTAGTGGAAGTTGTCCCTGCCTGTGGCAGGGGGTTGGAATTGGATAAGGTTTAAGGTCCCTTCCCACCGAATCCATGCTAAGATTCTATGATGATTTTATGAGGGAAGAGAGGAGCTTTTATTTACTGAGAAATTCCTGCCCAAAAATACCCTGACATCAGCCAGCAGAGCAGGATAAAAAGGCAGCAAAATACCCCAGGGATGGCTGGTGGTCACAACATCGTTTGTGCCAGCCCTGAGCACTGCTGCCCATCCCATCCCTACCCCACAGTACATTGAGGAATTACCTCAGCCCAGCCCAGAAAGGGGGAGTTGGACTGGGTTGGCACATAGGTAATATTTTCTGCCTTAACTGAAACTTTTCTGAACTGCAGCCCTTGCATTACGTGGTTAATTTCTTCCCCTCTCCAGGGTTTTCATGGGATATCCTGTTCATGCATCCAGAGCCTACTATACAGGTGACTGCAGTTTCTCGTATTTAAAGAAAAAACACAACACGCACACACACAAGGAGAAAAAATGTTTTTTGAACTGTTAAGACCATTTTTTTCTACCTCATAAAGAACCAAAAGGAGGCAAAAGCCCAATTTTCCCACCATTACAACCTCAATTCCAGCCCTCACCTGTGTCACTTCTGTTACACACAGTCCAAAGCACTGCAGCTGCCCTTGTATTTTCTTCCAGTATAATTTTTTAAATACACAAATATTATACTCCAGGGCATGTTTTCCTGGGCCAACAATACATGCCTCACTTTTATTGTGAGGCACAAGCCCTTCGGTTTCATGTCTTTTGACCTCCCAAGAAATGTATTAATGACCCTATAAAGCTCTCTCTGGCACGTATTCATATTAATACAATATACTTCTTTGTTTTTATATTACATAGTAAAAGAGGGGGAGGGAAGAGAAAAGAAGGGAAAAAAAGACAGTTGTTTCAATATCCTTCCACCACAAAACATAGTTCAGAGGTGGGAAAACCCAATAGTGATCTGAAGAGGGATAGCTGATGTTATTTAAACTATATTTTAGCCTGAGTTACTTCATTCTGACTTATTTCTCCATTGCCATCAGTTATGACTCTACCCAAATCAGTAACAAAGTCCAGCTGCTGCTTTCCACAGCCACCTGGAGCAAGCCACGAATGCCTCGTGCCCACTGAGAGACCTTCTGCATGCAGCATCATGGGGCAGACTTGGAGAAGGAGATGGAAGAGTGTTTTTAAATAACATTTTCTGTCCCTCTGCCTTGTTTGTGCTCCCGTTCAACAAGCTGATTTCAACCTGGAGCAAGCACATCACAAACCATAGCTTTGAAGACTTAAAGTGGAGTAATGTACAAGACTTGAGCACAGGCCCTATGCTTGGGTCACCCGATGAGTGCACATTGCGTGCCTTAAATAAATAAACTACAAAAAAAAAAAAAAAACTAAAAATGATGCTGAAATACCTTTTGCCACCATTTCCTCTAATTATTTTTTATTCAAAAACAAGCTAAAATGAATCTAGTAGGGGCTTAGCTCAATATTTGCGCTACTCCTTCACCCTAGTGAACACAGTGGGATCAAGTTTTGTCATAACTGGTTCATTTAACCCCCTGTACACACATTAGCAATCAATGCTTGTGATAAACAGTTTGCCCAACACTAGTGAGGTATCCTCATTATGCATTGTATTATAGCTATGGTCATTTTCTAGCGTTTTAATTTTGTTTTTTGGAATAGAGGCTATATTAAAACCCCTCATCAAAAACTCGTAGCTAATATTGCTGTGTTATTATCAGTCTCTCATTTGCATGGTAGACATAAATATATATTAACCCTTACAGGTTGCAAAACACGCTCAACTAGGAAAATAGCATACATTTATAAATAGCTATCATTTACATCTAACTGATACCAGCAGAATATATTTTAACTAACCTCTTAATTAAATCAGATACTTGAAAAAATCAAGTATCGACTCAAAATGAGTACACCTAAGGATGTCCCAGACTTCTGAAGTAGACCACAGTGCTTCAAAACCACAGAACCAGAGTAATTATTTTGAACTACATATAAGACAAATCAAGTAAACCCTAATTTTGACTACAGTGTCCTCAGCTCTGCTACGTACATGGGAAAGGAGAACAAATCTGGTCTTAGCCCTACTCAAGTCTGGGAATTTTTCCTCTTGCTTTGAAAGGAAAACCATCACAGTTCATAAAGTTTGTCCTTTTTGTTAATGCAAAACTACTTTTATCCTTCTAACACTTTCAAAAACCCACTTCAAAAGTTGGTAGAAACAAGTTAGACAGAAACTCTGTCAAAAGAAAGTCTCCAAACTATCTCAATGTTTTGATAAAGTGGAGAAAGTCTCACCCAAAAACTAATACAAAACACTCTACACAACATACACAGATGGCGGGGGTAGAGCATTTGTCAGTATGTTTAAATTCCTAGCAGCATCATAACTTTTAACCTTTGATATTTAAGGCAGAATAGATGGAAATATCCATAATTAATAATGACTAAAGCAAAGGTTTATTCTTTTTATTAATTTTTAAATTTAGAAAAATATTAAAAAACATGAAGCTGGGGTTATTTGGCAAGCTCCTTGCAATGCACATAAATAAATCTCTTTCAGCAAGTCTCCAAGGGTTTTAGGCAAAACTTAGTCAATGCCAAGGAGGAAGTCTAAAAACAATTTCTGGCTTGTTTGTTGAGCCAAAAAAGCGGACATCATGTCCAAAGTGCAATTTGAAATATTGCTTTTTGTACTAAAGAATGAAGCGATGCTTGGTTTCTGCTCTGGACTGTCTAAGGAGCTTTCCGGCAAACCAATGGCACCAAGATTTTAACTCAAAGCCAGCCTTTCTTTAGGGCTTTTAGTACAGTTCTTTGGAGGTAGCAACAGACCACGAGGCAAACTGGGTTTGTGTCTTTGTTTTTGGTGAGCAAAGCCTTTTGTGAGACCTACCCTGGCCATTATTAATACAGGTTAATATGTAGAAAGGCATCAGTGGTCTAGAGCTTATTCACCAGTAGTCTGGTGTATGTTAACTTGTCCATAGAGGATATCCAGCTTGCTCCATCTGGATCCTACTGAAATCTTTAAATTGCCTTCTCTACTATGAACAAGTCAAATTTCAGGGCAAGCTGAGTAGTCTGGAAACAGCTCCACGCTGAGGATCCCACACTGTGTGGGTAAATGGGGGTGAGTTTGCTAGCAGTCATGAAAGGTTTAGGAAATAAAAACCTCACCTTGCTCCTGACACTCAGAACAAAGTCACCAGAGTGGAGTTGGGGACATTCCTGATGTAGTGATCCGTTCTGGTTTTGCCTTGTTCATTCGGGACACGTGGACTGGCCATCATGTCCCCCAGGCTTATCAGCCTACAAACTTCCTTGTCAAAACATTGCAAAAATCTGAACTTTACATGTAGGGTTATAACATGCTGCTTCTCACAGAGAAAACCTTCATGGGGTATATAACAAATGTGGCACCAAGGGCTGTTAGAAGAGCAAGCTTTCCAAAGTGAATGTTGCATTTTCCCATCACTGCATTGATCGTCCTTTTTGGCAAACATTAGCTCTGTTTTGTTTCAGTTGATGACAACTTTTAGTTAAAATAAACCAGAATTGAACCTTTTAACATGCTGTCATTTGAATTTCCACTCTGTGCTCCTGCTGGTGCCCTTCCCTTCAGCCCATTTATCCCAGCATCAGCACGCAGGGGAGCACAGAGGAAAGCAGCTGGGGCCAGACAGAACACAAGGCAGGGGGATTGCCAAAGTTGATGTCTAAGGATCATCTCCTACACAGTTTTCACATATATCTGCTCCAAAAAGCATCCACTGAGAGAGCACAAAACCAGAAAACACTTTCAAGAATGCCTATACTTGCGCTGCCATGTCCCCTGATGCAGAAGAGCAGTTGTTTCCTGAACACAAATATAAAAACTAATACATTTTACAGACCACCACTGCTGCCATTCCCCTTGCTCAATAAGCTATAGCTATGGGTGCTAGGGGTGTAGTTGCAGGAATGACCTGATGACTTCAACTGTCTGTGCACACTGGTGTATGCAGTACCAACTCCTGCAAGGAAATTTGCATCTTGAAACAAAACATCAACAGAACTGACAGATTTGCTGTTTAAATAAGGTTTGCTTCAGATTTGAGATTTCTAAGTATTATTTTCAACAATACACATGAAGGTTTACATAAAGCAGATGTACTAATTCATTCCTTCCCCTGATTAACAATATTGTATGGCTCACTGAAAATATGAGAGTTGCGAGTTTTAAATTCCTGTAGACACTAGCTTCTCCCACACTGTTCTTTTATGCATCATGTCACTTCCCAGTTGCCATGTACTAAAAATGAATATAACAAAACCAAATACAGCAGCCAGAAATTCAACTTTAAAGATTCCTTCATCATAGCTGGGTTTTGAGTGAGTGATTCTCAGGAACAAATGGAGGTGTATCTTTGAAAAGGGCTCACATTTGTATTGCCCAGGAAGCATGATGGTATGTTAAAAATCCTTGCGAATGTTTCTCTCCTGTCAATGAAAAGTTAAAAGTCTTTCTTGAGCTGGTTGTGGATCAGCATTTAAACCGGAATCCTCTGAGCCTTGCTCTCAACTTCCTCACTGGAATGATCACAAGCTTTAATCTCTTGTCACAGAATCATAGAACCATAGAATCATAGAATAGTTAGGGTTGGAAAGGACCTTAAGATTATCTAGGTCCAACCCCTGTCACCCATGATCCTGATTTGTTCAAATCAGTGGGATTGGTCTTGCTCTTTTCTGATGGAAACCTTAAGGCAAGGTTCAGCAGACACATATGATCCCATTGAGACCAGCAGGATACACTCTATATACATGAGACTTGCATAATTAGAAAAAAGGACAGAAGCTTTTTAAAGTCGATGTACAAAACTCAGTAATTTATTTAAACTGCAGTCAAAAGTACACTTCTTTACACAACTAAAAGACAGCAGCAATTGCCTTACACTGACTTACAGAAAATTTTGGCTCTCTACTGAAAAGTTGGTAGAACCCCACCATTAGCACTTCATGTTCTTCTTGTCCCTTGGGCCTCCACCAATATTTGCTTGGCAAAAAGCTTTTCTGTTTCTTTTACAATAAACACAAGTCCAAAACTCAGTGTGATGTAAATATAAAACTGCATCTTTCTGGTTCATTCAGCATCACCAGGAAAGAGAAAATTCTACGGCTAGATAGTGTGAGACTTTAAAGAGATTTGTTGTTGCAGTAAGTAAGCAGCTTCATACCCATATGGACAAGCTCAGATGTTAAAGCTGTTGCCATTAAAACTGTCTTTGGCAGAAAGCAGACCTGGGATATTGCTGTGACCAAAGTGAACTAATGACCGCCACTGGCATAGCCACTAGGAAGCCTGGATGACTGGGGATGATATGCACAGAATAATACAAATGTACAGAGATAATTCATCACTGCACTAGGAAATAGCTGCAAACATAGGTACTGTGGTCACAGAAAGAGGCTGATTTCAAAATGCTGCAGTAGGGAGGAGCTGTGCAGGGACTGAACTTGTTATTGACTCTGCTGAAGACTTCTGGCCAAACTTAAATGCTGGTTTGGCTCAAGTAATTACTTTCTACTTCAGTGCTATTAATTCCTCTTATATGGAAACCCTAAAAATAGGGTTTGTAATAAGGCACGTTGGTGCTTCTCAGAGTAAAATGAAGGCATTGGATTTAAGAAATGTACTGCTTTCCCATAGCACCATGAATCCTTAGCCAAAAGTTTAGTGAGATAGGTGCTACCTGCATTTTCAGGTCTGTTTCCAGAAAACAAAAATCCTTTCTCCAGATTTTATTTTGTCATAGCAAGGTATAGTGATCTTATGTGAAATTCTTGCAGAAAGGTTACCTACATTAATGACGTATGACACTGTTCTCATTAGGAGGTAACAGTTCGTATGTTTCAAGGATAGGGTGGGCAGAGC
>JASSUY010009434.1:0-5000 GCA_032466535.1 Forpus xanthops | reverse complement strand
CAGCAGGGTCCCACAGGGAGAACCTCTGCAGGGAGCAGCAGTCACCCCAAAGTACCAGGGCCAAAGGTGAGGTATGAATGGATGTTTAAGAAGGGTTGTGGCATTAAAAACCTGTAGGAAACAGTCTCAGCAATAACTGCCATAAGCAGCGTTTACTGGCAGAAACAGAAGGAAGGAGGGAATAAAAGATAAACCCAGAAATTTAAATGCACTTCCAGCCAGTACGAAGCTGTTTGTCACAGCCGGGATCCAGGGACACGTCGACTGCACAGATACCTTTATTAAAAACCTTGCCAAATTTGTGGGAATTAATGTTAAAATACCTGTTCACAAAAGGAAATGAATGTTTTCGAGCCATTGTGTAGCACAAGACAGTTGTTAAAAGTCTGGAGAGAATGTAGTTCTCCGGTGTTATTTAATATCATGTCCAAAGATGCCTTCAGTGCTCTGAACAGGTTTCTTTCTCCCCCTCCCTACCCTGCAAACTGAAGCTTGGGAGTAAAACCTCTTCTTTATGCAAAATGTGTATGTATATAAAACTCTTAGGTATAGCATTAACATATTTAAATTATCATAAAAATAAATGGTGCACCAAACCCTCAGCTTTTCTTTTTTTTTCCTTTAAAAAATAGTTATGGATATTATTCTCAGGGAGACGTCTATGTGTGGGCATGCTAAGAATTCATGATTTCATTGCACAGTGGAGAATATGTGAGTTTTATGTGTGATTCACAAAGAAAATTAGGTGTGAAAGTGGGATAAGTACTGGGATGTACAGTAGATAGCTACCTCCAAGGCAAGATTTACATACAGATATTTGTATTGTGTTATGGAACCTACTTATTGTAACCATAAAAATTATTTGCACATCGATTTCCATGGAGTCAAATTTTAAACACGTAAAAGGTAGTTAATTCTTCCAAACGAGTTTTGAAACAAAATACCAAGGGGACAAGATGCAGCAGAGACCATAGAAACAGCCTCAACACATGATGCAGCAAATGGTAGCCAGAAACTTACAGCAAATGGAAACCAGAAATCTCCATTAAGAGCACTACATAACGTAGAATCAATGTGATCAGACATCATTGCCTGATAAAAGAGTATTTTACATATTGTTATCCAATCTCTAGAAATGATTTTGCTGTAAGAGAAAGCAGAAAGCATGCAATAACGAAACGAGATGAAATGCTCAAAGCTCAATTGTTGCACCTTTTATCCACGACTTTGAAAAGTGCAAGAAATCTAGTGGAAGTTACTCAAATTTAGAGCGGCGGCAGAAAAATGGGATCTGCTAAATACTAACGGTAATAGCATTCTAATGAAATAAAGAGCTCTGACTTTGCCATCTTCTCACGGTTTTTCCCATATTGATAATTATTAACAATCTCGCTGGGTTCTCATGGCATACCTGACACTCTCAGGCAGCAAATCATTTTTAATGGAGTGCAAAAAGAGGGAAACTGAGGGCTGGTTGGATTAACTATTTTGCCCAAGGTCACAAGCAGGTCGATTTATGGGTAGGAACAGAAATTAGACTCAGACTCTATCACCTGAACAACACTGTCAAACACCAGCAGACACATTGCAAAGCAGGAACATGAATGGTCCCGGCTGATGCACCCCAAAACCCTGCCTGGAGCCCTTCATTCTGGAGGAATTACAGAAAACATGAATTCCTGGTTTAGATCCAGGCCCACAGACACATGGCATTACCTGATCAAGGTCCCAGACATCCCATGAACAACAGCTCTTCTCAAAGCTTTTTTAAAAATGACAAGACTCAATTCATGTTACGCTCTCACCTGGATTGAAATATCTGGATTTGGTTTTGGCTGGTGTCAAGATGAGAAAGGACAGCACCTTGGCTCCAGCATAAATTATCCCTAAAGACGGGATAAAACAGATGGCAGAAATCTGAACTTCAAGTAGGCAGGGGGGTTGGAACTGGATGATCTTAAGGTCCTTTCCAACCCTAACTATTCTATGATTCTATGATTTAATCTAGAGCAAAGTCCTGACCAAAATAAGCCCTGGGCTGAACATCAACTTCTCAGTTTCCTACTACCTGTCTGTGCAATTTCCAATCCAATTGACACGAGTGGAAATGGATTTCACTGCCTGCTCCCAACTGCTTCCCAGACCCTGAACTTCAATGGTTGATGAGAGTGCTAAGGAACCTTTCCCCCTCTTTTAAGCAACAGCAGGATTACCTTTTCATGTGCCCCAGCTGAGCAGCATGCACACACCTTCACCTTCATGAAGACACAGATATTTCCCTGCCTCCAAAGAACAGATGACTTTCCCCTCAAAACTACCTCCTACCATCGATTTGTTCCCTTATAGTGCTAACCCGCTGCAAGAACATGCTGCAGCTCTGTCTTTCCATGGATGGACTGACCATCCACTTCCTACTCTTAAAGCAGATTTTAGGAGAAACCAGCAAGGTTCATACAAATGCTGTTTATTTTTACTGATATAATGTGTTTATTCACTTATTCCCACCCAACGCTAAAGACCAGTGGAACAATTCAGGTGCCAGATATCAATTGCTGGCAGCCTTGCCCCCATAATATCTCTTCCCTCTAAATAAAGTATCCAACTACTCCATTTCTGAGGATGTTTTAAAAAAGTCTACTCAAAAGCATTAGCAAGAGCACTCCTCTACATGGAATAGAATTTTACCTATTGCCCTTACCTCTATTCTGTATGTTTGTGGCTTTGTTGGGTTTTTTTAAAGTGCAACAAATATATTTACTTTTTTAGATATAATTTTATCAGGAAACCCAATAAAAAGATACTAAAGAAGCAAAGTTAGCTATTAGGTAACAGTCTTTGCTGCCAAAAGCCATAATCTGACACAGATTGAGCCTGGTACAGTAGTCAATTAATGGCTCAGTGCTCATACAATAATGACCTACTAACCTGACGGTGTGTTGCTCTCACATTTTGCTATCCCCTGGGATGCTACTGTCACTGTGTTATCTATTGCCTGCTTCCCTATCAAAGAAAATAAGCAGAGCTGAAATGTATGTACGCATCAAGCTCTGTAGTTCATTGCACACCAACCCCAGCAACTGGAGGAACAATAGATTTATAAGTTTATCCTACATTAAACCAAACATGCCTGACTGCACTGTAAATTACTAAATAATAAACCAGGTGGTGTAAGATCCTGACTTGGACAGAATATAAAAATCTATCAACCTGTAAAATACAATAACCATAAACGTGCTATGTAGCTGATGGCTCAGGTAAACCATCCACCTCCAGCAACAGAGGTTTTCCTGGAGTAAATTGCAACAAAAGGTTTACTAAATTTAGGTCTTGAGCACTTTTTCATTTTATGCAACACCATCAACAGGAGAAATATAATTGAGCTAAAACCAGTGGCAAATGTGCTTGTTTTGTTTACATTTCTTTGTCTCTAATGGAGCTATTTCATGGTAATGTGCTATGTTTCCTAGCATATTGCCACAGGCATTTAGTCTGATCTCTAAAGAGAAGATGAACTACTGCATAGGGGCATACTTCTTCAGTATTCAAACTTAACATTCAAATTAGATTGAAGAAGTACAGGAGGTACGAAATGGAGAAAGCCAAAAGGTCAGGCCACTTGCTTCCTTTGAATGGACTAAACTTTGATTTAAAATAAACCCACAGCACAGTAAAATATTTCGCATGCCATTGTATGCACCATTAACCCTACCCCAAATGATATCTGAGATTTTTCATAAGGACTGCCTTTTCTACCAAAATTAATTGCCATGAATCACAGGAAACAGCCTATCAAGACTTTCAAAATATGGTTCAATAAATTACAAGTCCAAAATCTACACTAATAATTAATTCCATTTCAGGAGCTTTTCAATAAGCAAAGCAGGTTAAATTTCTATGATTTGCAAACAGTGTTTACATTCATAGAGGGACAACTAATTGCTGCACGGCTTGACATCATTATAGGGAAATGCTAGGGGATGCAGACAGTTTAATTAGGGGTGGCTTTAAGTTCACAATATGACTGGTATCAGTGCTTTATTAATGTGCTTATATAGGATGAGCATACAGGCAGATGATTACATTTTTTCTTTCTGTATGCTTTGTCTTTACAACAGAAAATAGAAGAATTTTTTTGCATACAGGCAAGCTGACACAGTATATATTTCCCTCTCAGTTTTATTCACTTGCTTTACAGACCATAAAGAAATGTTTCTTAACCTAACAAAGTGCATACTCAATCGGAGATGCACATATTTTGCTGATACATGAGCAAAACACATGCAGGTTGTGTGCTCAGCCTCTCCCAAGTTCTCCTATTTGATTCTAAGCACCATAAACTCCTACTGATATTAATGGGAACTCAACACTCCATACACTGAGCTGGGTTTGACTGGATTGAACCCCATTGGAAACATGCAGGCACTTCTAATGGGATCCAAGGATGCTCTTCCACTTTCTGGCCGGGGGGAGAGGGGAGGGAGGAATGGAAACTGCCTTACAGGAAGCACTTCACTTCAGCATGGGAGGTGTGCATAGGAACTTCTTCAGCCTCTCCAGTGAAGCTTTTCCACTTCCCACCATTATGTAAAGTAAACGCACTCCCAGCACCATAGATGAGAACTTTCACCACCAACCAACCTAGTATAATGGAAACAGGGAGGACAGGAGTGTTGAACTATTGTGGTGCTTGAATGCTTGATAAGAACAAATGATGTCAACACTGCGATGTCTTAAACAAAACAGGGCTGAAACACCAAGTAAGGAGGACACTTGAGTGGAACACAGTAGCATCTGTTTGGCACATGGCTGTGGGCAGGCCATCATGTACCTGTCAGATCAGGCAGGCTTGGAGGTACTCAATGTCACAACTGAAGCCTTTTGTGACTCTAACCCAAAAAACTCAATGAACAATATTGCCATGGTTTCAGCAGCAGCAGTCATTTTTCTTTAAGCAGTAGCTGGTGCAGCACTGTGTTTTGGATTTTTGGCTTGGGAACAGT
>JASSUY010009432.1:0-14076 GCA_032466535.1 Forpus xanthops | reverse complement strand
GGTAGAGCAGTTGATGTTATCTACCTGGACTTGTGCAAAGCATTTGACACTGTCTCACATGACATCCTTGTCTCTAAATTAGAGAGACACCAGTTTGATAGATGGAGCACTCATGGGATAAAGAACTGGCTGAATGGCCACACGTAAATAGTTGTGCTCAATGGCTCAATGTCCATCTGGAGACCGGTAATGAGTGGTGCCCCTCAGGGACCCGTGTTGGGACCGATCTTGTTCAACACCTTTGTTGGTGACATGGACAGTGGGATTTAGTACACTCTCAGCAAGTCCAGCAACTGATGAATGAACAGGTAAATTATTTCTTGCTGTTGTCTAGAGGGCAGTGAAGGAACCAATGAAAACAAGATACCTATATGGCGATGCAAGATGATCAGCCAACCTCCCCATATTGCAACAGCACTCAGGCAGGCTTCCCTGTCCTTCTACACATTTTGTAATGATTCTTTTCTTATGTTTAGATGCAAATGGTAACTTAAAATCATGCTACTAAAACAAAAAATTAGCAAAGTCCAACAAAATATGTAACCTGGGAGAATAAATACAAACTTTATCAAGATAAAGCTCTACATAAGTTTTCTTTAATACAGTGTAACTAAGGGCAATTCAAGTGCTTTTAAAAGCCCTTGACTAGAAGAATCACAAGCAATGAAGCACAGAAATTATTTGAAAGATTTATGCATACTTTCACTGAATATGGTGAAGTTTTTAATCCATCACTGGTTTGTTTGTTTTTTTTTAACTTAGTAAACAAAACAATTAATTATTGTTTTTTTTTTCAGTAAAGATATACAATTGACATTGAAAGGTTTAAGAAGACTTATCAGTTTCACAAGTGTTGTGGTTTAAGCCCCTCACACAGTTCTGCTCACTCACTCCCCCCTCTTTCTTCCTCAGTCCCGGGGGGATGAGGAGGAGAATCAAAAGAATGCAACTCCCACAGGTTGAGATAAGAACAGTTTAGTGTCTAAAGTATAACATAAATCACTACTTCTACCACCAATAATAATGCAAGAGAAATACAAGGAAAGAGAATGCAACAGATCTTCACCTGATAACAAGCCATGCCCCGCAGTGCCCCCCACCCTTCTGGATCTCTGCTCTCTGTTCTACCTCCTGGGAATGACGTGGTGCAGTATGGAATACCTCTTTGGTCAGTTTGGGTCAGGTGCCCTGTCACTGCTTCCTCCTGTCTTCCCCCCTCCCTGGCAGAGCATGAAACTCAGAAAGTCCTTGGCCAGCCTAATCTTTCTAAGCCATGACTATAAACACTCCTGTTATCAGCACTGTTCCCATGCCAAAAATCAAAAAAAAAAAACAGTGCTGCACCAGCTACTACAAAAAAAGAGAAAAATGATTGCTGCTGCAGCCGTGACAACAAGACCAGAATGTTTTAAACTGGAAGTGCTGATACAAAGTATTGATTTAAATTACTACTGGGTGTGAGAGAAATTCTTACATTTTTATTTTGTGAACAAAAGAATTGTGCAGTTCACAATACTCATCATAACTATATAACAAAAATTCAAACAGCCAAGAAATTAAAAACAAAACCACAATAAAACCACGAAACTGGACTTATCAAAAGTTAATATCCAAGTTGTTGAAACCATTTGCTCAGGGTGAAAATCTTCTTCTGCAACATTCTAATGTCATGGCTGTAGTGCCTGAGAAACCGAAAACCTCAAGCAGTGACACCTACGTTGCCTAGATAAGAATATAGCCTCAACCACTAGTTGGGCAAAAGAAGCTAAGTGCTTTAAAATCTGCCTCCTCCACTGTTCGAAACAGCCTTTGCAATACGACACACTAGTAAGTCAAAGTGAAGATAAGCAGTTAATAGAATCATAGAGTATCTCAAACTGGAAGGATTATTGAGTCCAACACCCTGCTCCTTGCAGGAATACTTAGACTAAACTCCATGACAGACATCCAGATGCTCCTTGAAAACTGACCTGTTGGTGGTGCGGTGACCATTTCCCTGGAGCTTGTTCCAGTCAGAACTTCCTCTGATGCATCTTTATTACACATCCTTGTGTCCTATCACTGGTCACTAGAGGGAGATCAGCACCTCCTCCTCTGCTGCCCACCTTGAGGAAGTTGCAGACTGTGATGAAGTCCCTCCTCAGCCTTCTCTTCTCCAAGCTGAACAAAGTGACCTCAGCCATTCCTTGTATGTCATGTCCTCAAAATCTTTCATCATCTTTTTCACCCTTCTGACCTCCCCTTGACATATTCTAACAGTTTGATGTTCTTCTTATACTGAGGTGCCAAAACTGCCCACAGTACTCAAGGTGGGACCACACCAGTGCAGTGTAGAGTGGTACAATCACCCAGGTCTCTACTGACACATATTCAACTTGCTATCAACCCAGACCCCCAGATCTCTTTTCATGGGGCTGCTCTCTAGCCTCTCATCCCCCAGTTGGTACATATTACCCTATCCCAGGTGCAGAATCCAGTACTTACTCTTATTAATTTTCCTAAGTTGATTCCCTCTTGCCATACAGCATTATCAGTAATTGTCTCTTCCCGAGTTTTAGTACATGTAGAAAATAATAAAAGGAAAAAAAAAAAAAAAAAAAAAAGGAGCTATGGAGCATAAAAAAAAATTTCATGCTTAGAAACTGCAGAAGAAAATGGTGTACTAAATCTGGAATTTACTGTAAAGCATTAACCACTGTGGGATATGTTCTGCTTTTGGATGTGAAAGGCAGAGCATGATCATTGCAGTTTTCATTTTAAGTATGCACAAGATATCCTTTAATATCTTAAGTGATGATATATCCTTTGCATTTTAAAATAGAGCCTCTAAAAAGGACTTCTAAGCTGCAGAGAAAAAAAAAAGTTCGTTATAGGAAATTGCTGAACAGCAGTATTAATTTGTAGAAAACACAGCTTGAAAAGAGAACTTTTTTTTTTTCATGAAAAGATAAGAAAGAGATGCAGGGAAAAAATGGCAGGGAGAAGTATAAATTGATAAACAGATACCTCATATTCAATAGATTCTGTATAAAGGCAACCATATAGCAGATTGTTGTAGGTCACACTTAGAGATCTACACCAAAACCTCACGTATATGAGAAAGCTACACCAAATTTGGTAGCAAATATACTTCTTATTTTCTCTATCACAGAAAAAGTAGATTAAGGTACACAAACCACAGTTAAAGCCATGAGCATGCCACTGTTCAATGCAGGCCATCTCTTAACCTTCACTTTGTATTGATGAGCAGAGGACATCTCTTCCCATAACCTGTCTTTCTGAACTGTGACCCAGACACAACCCTGTGATGCTTAAGTTGCACATAACTGATCAATCTGATCATAAATTTTATCTCGTTTTTCTTTTATGGATTTTTTTTTTAAATTTTCTCTGTTGCAACCCAGCTTCTTTGTGTTTATTTGAATTCCTTCAACAATTTTTTGTTTTAAAATGACCAATTCATTTTTTATTTTTAATTTTGCATGTGCCAGACAACCTCCTAATGGTTCTGTACTATTTCTTGATCCTCAGGAATGAGCTAATTTAAAAGGAAACTGCTATTTTTATAAACTCACAAAAAATTGTTTTACTTTTTAAGGACATGCTTTTTATTTCTACAGTCCCACTATATAAAATTATTAACTCAATTACCCAAGAATGAATTTGTTTTACATTAAATTTCAAGTTTGTGAATCTGCTAGCTGAAAATAAATCTCCATCAATCATCACTATTGATTAATTCAATTCTGTGAGAGCTGCAGATGGTACAAATTTTTTTGTTAACATTTGTTTTCTTACAGTGATTTTTTAACATTGGTTACACCAACAAAATGCAAATTCAAATTAAGTCTTTTTGTTTATCATCTCTTACTCAGAATGAAATTAGTGTTGACAGTTAGTTAATTATAATATTAACATTGTTCCTTCTATACCTAAATCACTGTTCACTTTTGAGTTAAAAAAAATCTAAATTACAATTAGCTTAAAAAATAGCAGTTTCTGAAAAATATGATACAACATATCATAATTACAATTATTTTTTCATTAGAAAAAGAATGGGAGAAGGGAGATGACAGGCACACTTCTTACCAGTAGATCAGTGGTATCTTGTCTTTTTTTAAGCAGTCTCCATTGTTGTCTAGTTCATTTAAACATATCCTTCATCCCAACAGAAGATCTTTAGCAGAGCTCAAGTATGGGCACCTCCAGATATTACTAATAAAAGGTATCAGCAGCTCATTTCCAATGAACTTATTTGCCTTTGCTGTAGTGTTAAATAGTACATCACTGTTGAACACACTGAGCTTTCTCACGAGTATAATTCATCCTGTGGAACACTTGGCTTCAGAACAAGTTGAACGCAGTGCTTTTGCTCTGCTAAGTCAACCAAAGTTACAAAACCATAGATTCCCCCAAAGACTACAAGGTTTTCTCATTACACTTTGTATTCGCAGAAACCCCCATCACCTTGCCTCATGAGGTTGGGCGCTTAATAATACCTAAACTTTTGATCTTGCCTCCCCTTCTCAGATAGAGATAACAGATGCTACTGACCCACATAAACCCTCAGTCTCTGTACTTCCTGGAGACCTTCAGTCTTCACAATCTTTTCTGACTGGAAGGCAGCAGAAGTGCAAAAGCCTTCGTCTTTGGGTGTACAGCAGAGTGCTGCCTATTATAGGAACAGAGTATAAACAAGAAAGTAGGATGAGCCACTGGAAGGGACAAACATGGGTTTGTTCCTTGGGTGGGACCCTTCGTTTAACCCTTGGGTATTCATGGGTGTCATTGGCCCATCGGGCCAAAAAAAATTCAGCCTTATGTTGCCAATCTGAGTCCCCCTGAATCACTTCAGTCCTAGCAGCTTTATCCACTTGTTGGTTGTTCTGGTGGTCCTCAGTGGCCCGACTCTTAGTACATGAACATTTACATGGCGTACCTTCACCACCAGATTCTGCACTCAGACTTGCCACAGTGCAGCAGCCCAGATAGGTTTACTTCTGTGTCACCAGTTGCTCTGCTTCCATTGCTGCAACCTCCCCCACAGGGCATTTGCCACCATCCATGAGTCAGTATAGAGGAAAAGTACTGGCTGGCCACTTTTCTCATTCATCAATGTCCAAGGCCAGCTGGATGGCTTTCACCTAAGGAAACTGACTCAATTCACCCTCTCCTTTGGAAGTTTCTGCTGCTTATTATTGAGGACTTCATACATAGCATTTACAATCTAGTGACACAAGGCATACAATAACTTAATTGTTCTCTGTGTTGTCTACATCTGAGAAGAATTCTTTATCAGTTTAAGCAACATTATAATATGCGAACAGTATTTAAATGCTTATCTTTTTTCGTTCACAAACAGTGGCATGTAACTTAGCATAAGCTAAAATTTTGGATACTGGAAATGCTGGAATACTGACTATTTTTGGAGGTTTATGAAAACAGGGCAGTGTGAACTGAAATTTTTCTTTTTTGCCCCCTACTACACTGATGTTAATAACAAAAAGAAAAACAAACTCCTAATTATATTATATTGCATGTGCTCATGAATTTTTTATTTGCCTGAGGTGGCTAGGGAAGCAGAATTTTACAGACCTTTGTGAAATTTATTCTTTCCATACTTTATTTGCAATCAGGTCTATAAACAAAATTGCCGCAAAAGCCTCTAAGAAGGCTTTTCTGTGTGTGAATTGCATCTAAATTTTTCATACAAGAAATTTAATTTGACTAGATTAAATTATTTGTGTTCATCCGAATCCTAACTTTTGTATGATTTCCTCTTTTTTATTCAGAGTTAAGTCACATATTCCATAAAGTACTAGCTATTTATTACTGTTTTGTTTTTTTTTTTTTCTCTTCATTTTTTTCCCCATCAGCTGTATAAAACAAATAAAAAGAAACAAAAAAAGAAAAACAAATAAAACCACATCAAAATATATCACGTTACATTGGCCTAGGTTGTTATATCAGTTTTACACATTGTGAATTATATGAAGTGATTTAGAAAAGTTTTTCTGGGCCTTACTTTGCCTTGTTATTTGGACAAAAAGAGAGTTCCCCTGAGCTTATAATCAATGCTGAGAGGTAAAAGGACCATAGCCTTATACTAAATTCTAGCCAGTACAGTCATTTAAACATCTGTATAGAAATGAGGGCAGTCAGTTAGTTGTTGTCCATTTCTTTATTATCTGCAAAAATTTCACCTTCTTCATCCACCTAAAAAAAACACTTTAATCAAGGACAAGCTTAATTTCTTTTTAAGCTGTGAAACTTACCATAGACTATCTGCTCAATGTAATTATTCAAACCTTTTTACAGTAATTCCAAAGTCTATAATTTTTACCTATTCATATGTTTATCCAGACATTCGTTTACTTTCGTACATAACCTTATGCGTCTTTTTTTTTTTCCCATTTGTATTTCAACTAATTATTTCAGGGTGAGGAGAACAAGGAGTTTATGAGAGAGTTAAGAGAACTTTAGTCTCTTCCTGAGCTTTGTTAGCAAGGTGCAGTGTGGCATGCAAAATCTTGTATGTAATGTAGTAACATCTATGCTGCTTTGCAGTTCCTTGTTTCCTCCACATCCATTTCACAGCTGATTTAGTAAGATGTGCCATTTCTCAGTGCCAGAAGTAGCATCCAGTGAGCAGACTTTCAGAAGTCAGTCATTCTGGCTGATGAACACAACTGTGTTCAAATGTTACGTAAGGCTCAAGTCAGGAGCCAGTTCAGCCCTTGGTACTGTTGACTGTTAAATTAGTGCATGATTTAACTGACTGTAAAAATGGCAAAAAGTTTATTATCATATTTTGTCTCTAAAAGCTTCAAATGCAAAAGTATCTAGAGCTAGATATATATAATGAATTAGACAAGACATACAACAGAAAAGCTACTCAATGGGTTTCTTCAGTCATAGAATCATAGAATAGTTAAGGGGTTGGAAAGGACCTTAAGGACATCTAGTTCCAACCCCCCTGCCATGGGCAGGAACACCTCCCACTAAACCATATCACCTAAAGTTATGTCCAGCCTGGCCTTGAACACTGCCAGCAATGGAGCACTAACAACTTCCCTGGGCAACCCATTCCAGTGCCTCACCACCCTTACAGTAAAGATTTCTTCGTATCCAATCTAAACTTCTTCTGTTTAAGTCTGAACCTGTTACTCCTTGTCCTATCACTACAGTCCCCCATGAAGAGTCCCTCCCCAGCATCCCTATAGGTCTCCTTCAGATATTGGAAGGCTGCTATAAAGTCAAATGTATATACTGCAAGTATTTCTAGGTGCCTTCAGTATTGTTGCCTAATCTTGCCCCAGAATCTCTTTATTGTGGGGAGATATGTAACTAAATTCTGATGAAACACTAACAAAATCAGACACCTAGAAGAGCAGTGTCTATGCTTTAAAGGACACATGCAAAGTCATAACATCAAAGCTTATGAAGTCATTCCCCTAATTAAAGAATCCTGCTTCTGCCATCTAACATGTTTTAGTTACAAATACTGCATTCTGCTTCCAGGACTGTTTCTGCTTTGGATAATAAATCCATGAAAAGATAACTATTAGGCACTGATAGAGCACAGAGACTGACACACCTGCTCTGCCTCATCTGTTTTTTCAGATAAGGTCCTTCAGAAACTACAGGGTCTCTTAAATGAAACGTATACCCAACAATACACACATGCACAAAAACAGATTTCTCTCCTGGATGGGCAGATGTTTCTGAAAGTCTAGGCATTACAAGTCAGGAGATGACCTAAACAACAAAGAGACTGTCATATTTAGCTTTCCTTATCAGGTAGAGCTGTAGTTTTAAAAAGAAGTGTTTTTACAGACTTGGATTCAGACTCAAATGCAAGCTTCCAAAACTTCAGCACTGTGATATCTAGAGCTTCTAGGATGCAAGCCCTCTGTCATTTTTCAATACAGAAGTAAAAAACAGTGTAAATATCAATCTCACAAACATGCCTAGTATGATGAGTCAAATAGCTTTCTCTATATCATCATTAACAAAAGTTTTGAAAATTATATTAGGAGCTCAGTGGCACTGGTCTAACATATTCTGTAAATCATGTACTTGAAGCCTGTCATAGCCTACTACTCATCAACGCACAGATGTAAGATTCAAGTATGCAGATTTGTGTCTGAAATTTTGGGTTTGAGTTAATTCTTGTAAGGGTCATGTGCACAGATATGTAAAATATTGAGTGGCCCCAAACTTCAGGAAATTTAGGTTTAATTTCTAGTTCAAACCTAATTTTTATGTTTTCATTTCAGCTATAAGATGATGCAAAAAAAGCTTCTGCCCATCTATCCTACAAAATGTATGTGTTTGTTTGAGATTAGGAGCAAAAAATTTGTGCTCAGGAGTATTAAGTTCTGCTAGTGGAAAGTTATTTAGGAAATATAATGAGCTGTTTTATTCAGTATAACTGAGTTATGTTAATAATCTGCAAGCCAGATGACAAAATGTTACCTCATTTTTATTTGTGCTATTGGAAATAATAGGATAAGCTGTTATTCACTGTTTATTACAGTTGACTTTCCATAAAATTTCATATCTTACCTTACTTTCTTTTCATAAGTTAAGAAAATGAATGCTGAAGGAGACTAACTCCAGTGGAATAGAATTTTGATAACAGAGCTAGTCGAGGTTAATTAATATCTATCATAATCATTCTCTGTTACCAAACTGACTGTGAAGTGACAGCAATGTTCACTTGAAAATTTTTTGGTTTAGTTATTCCTTGAATAGTTTCAATAAATGGTTTCTCATGACAGGCTGTGAATGACTAGATATGTTTTATAGGTAGCCATGCAAAATCAATTACAGTTGTTCTACTCTTTTATTGATGGTTGAAGAATTTTAAACAGGAGGATAAGAGACAGTGAGTGATGTATTTCACCATATGTATTTTTTTAAAAAAAAAAGCAATAAAAAAATACCCACAAAATCTCAAACAATTATTTGAGCTGTAGTCTGATGCATCTTTACGTTTTGTAAATGTAGGTGACTGCTGTAAAAATAGACATAGGGGTTTATGATTAGGAAGTTTTAAGAAGAAAAGCATTATGGGATTAACTCTAATGCTTATTTACCTTGAAAATTGTCTGTGTCTTTAAAAGGTTTACAATGATAAATACATGAAAGTATACTATTGATCTGAAGATCATATTGCAATGTTTGAGAATACGTGAGATTCTAAACTAGCTTAAATGAAAAAAAAATTCATCCATTACTCAAATAAAGACATTTCTGAATCCAAAGTTACACTGTTAACACAAGTACAATAACTCTAGATATGGAATGAGGCAGAAATATAGCCTGGTTTTTTTTTTCTTTTTTTTTTTTATGTAGCAGTATGCAATTTACATGACAGAGTTTTGTCACACAGAGATTTGAAATGGAGGGTTAAGTCAAATAAAACAGAATCCCTTTAGGAATCTTGCTTGTTTTAATTATTTTTAATTTTCTATTACATAAATAAAGGGATTTAAATAAGAGTGATAATATATTTTTCATAAAAAGAGGCTTAAAAGACTCCTATTAATTTAGTTAATATGACCTTTCAAAAATAAAATAAGCTCAGACAAATTCTTTTTGCTGAAAATAAAAGCTTTTTTTTAAGAAATCTGATATTTTAAATCAAATCAATTTAATTTTGGTACTTTTTCCTTATAGGAGCAGGAAAAAGTATTTTTTAAAGCTAATTCTCACATTAGCCTATTTTTAATATTGGTGCTTGACTAACAGAGAGTGTGGTTGACTGGTCCTCCCTTTGTAATACCAAAATAATTATTTGATAGATAACAAAAACTGTTTGCTTGAATTTATTTTTCAGCACAAGCTCATTTACATTCAGTCTGTCCATGATTGCTTGGAAGATTCCATCTTCAGAAAAATCCCAGGGCTTCTATCTACAGTGCCTCTCTGTACTTAACAGCAATAGTAATACAGTTGGTGTTCCTTGTGATCAATAGCTGAGCATAGATCCTCTGGTTAATTTCTTTTGCAGCAATCTGAACATCAGACTGACTCTCCTATTACTTAAAAATATTCATTAGAAACTAATTCAATGTATTTCTTTTTCAGGGGAACCATAGAGTAGTTTGGAGAGGAATACTGTACTATAAAAATATTGAATCAGAAAAATAACTTAGGAGAAGTATTTAAGAAAATTGTTACTGTAATGAACTTTTATATATGATTGGCAAGGAACAATTTTTACTTCACTGATTACAATGGCACTGATATTTCATTCATAATCATTCATTCATAGTTGCATATAACTTGCGCAAAGCATGACATCTAAAAAAGAATTCCACTTTGAAGTGTGATGTGGAAAATAGCATAAAGCCATCTGAATTTCAATATTAAATGTTTCAGTTATAAAAATTAAACATATTTTTACTTTCCAAACTGTGATAGCTAGTAATTGAAGTAATTAAAATCCTATCCCAAGGGAAAACTATGCTTTAGTGTTATATGTACACATCCTCTTTGAATGCAATCCTTCATAATTGTTCTGTAAATGTATGAAATAAACATGGTAAAGAGTTTTATTTTTTTTCTTGTAAACTTTATAGTCTGAAACCCTAAGAATATTGTGAGCTAATTATTCATCCTTTTTTAGCACACAGGAAGAAAACAATCTGGATCTGCTTGGAAACTTAGAGCTGGCAGAAATAATTTACAAAGGAAATATTTCTTTTGATGTCATTTAAAACAGAGAGAGAGATCAAGTGGATAGACAGACACATTAGCATTTTAGTCATGTGCCGGTGCTTAAGTTTTCATTAAAAGAGACTACAAGTCCAGTAAAACGTTATCACTCCTGACACCTGGACAACTGAATAGTAATAAATGGGCCTCAACTGAAGACGCTTCAACTTTTATTCCAGTCTAAACATGTGAGCTAAAGCAAAACAAAACCAGAGCAAGGTGAGAGCTGTCTTCTGGTTTTCTCCCTTCCACTTGCAATGTGGTTTGTCTCTGGCGCTCACACTTTTCTCTATGAAAACAAATGACACAAAAGAAGGTTCTGTGGCAGCAACAGTCCTAACAGGAATGGTTCTAGAGGTTGAATCAAAGGCTCCTCTTGGCCAGCATCCTGAATCCAATTATTGCTAATATTAATTGCATGCAGAAAGAAAAAGTAAAATTCGAACACATTCTCCCACTCTTCCAAAAATTCTTGGGTCAAGAATTCCTGAATCAAGGTGCAAACTGCTTAAGGAATACATTTTCAGTATAAGCCTTAGAGGCACTAAGCAGAGTTGACACTTCTGAGAATGATGCTTCATTATTCAGTAGCCTATCCATGCATCTCAATTACCAGGATCAGAAGATTAATGCCTTTATCTAAAGCAGATGGAACACCCTACCCAAAAAAAAACAAAAAAACAAAAAAACACATGTTCAAATTTCTGATTCCAATAATTTACACAGAAATTCCAGAGTTGGTTGGAACCATGGATGGATAATGTACGCACACTCCATCCCTCATCCTTTCACCAGAATTACAGCAAAAATTCCTGCAGTGTTCAGTCCATGGTTTGCCCATCACTTCTCTGATTCCTATCCTTGTCTCAAATTCTTTAAAAACTCCACAATGTTTACCAAAAATATTTGTGGTCAGTTTGCCTTAACAGACTGCCAGGTACTCACCACGCACTTTTTCTCCTCAGCAGGACAGGGGAGGAAAAACGTTTAAAAGCTCCTGGGTTGAGATAAAGGTAGTTTAATAAACAAAGTGAAGGCCACACATGAAAACAAAAGAAAACAAAAGGGTTTATTTCCTACTTCCTTTCCAGGAAGTAAGGCCTCAGTACAAGTAGCGGTTGTTTCAGAAGATGATACAAGATAAAAAATATGTCATTAAGTGAACTTAAACAATAATATTTGGTGGATGCACAAAATTCTTCTCTGCTTTTCTAGGTAATGGCTACATTTTTATAGGAATCAAGAAGATAGATGATTTAGAGGTCACGTTGAGAGGTGTATCTTGAGTGCAATTCTCATCTGTGAAGGATTAAACAGCTTTTCTAAGAGTATTAACTTTTGAGCTTATTCTTTTACCCTTTCTGTAAGGGTCAAAATGCAAAGTAGTGGTCTGAGGTGTCAAAAATAAAACTTTTGTGTTGTAAATGGCAAAGGGGAGGTCTAAGGTCACATGCATACTGTACATAAGAAACTCCAACACTTTTAACTTTGATCTCTTATACTCTCAATTCATATTCTATCAGGCTAATGCACCACACGAAAGGATCAGTCATACTTATGAACCTCCTCTTTTGTGTGAAACCTGATGGTCATGATGTCCCAATTCTGGCAAGGCCCTCCAAAGTTTATGTATGCTAATCCCTTACTCAGAGACATGATCAGCTACAGAGATGTTGCTGACAAACACTTCTACTTTGTTAGCAATGGTCCAGTAGCAAGGTTTGGGAAATTTATAACACTTTTTCTCCTCTTTATGTTTCTTATGCTTACTGCATGATGAATACAACACTTTTAGGTGTTTTCCCATCATAACAGAAATTACTTTGGTTCTTTTTTTTTTTTTTTTTCCTGAGACTGTAGGAATCAAATGGCAGGCTGGCTGATGCTTTATGACACATCTGTGCATCAGACAAACTTGTCTCCGTCTCTTCTTTTCCCATTAGAAACTATAGGAAGAGGTCCCACTACACATCTGTACAAACCCCTCACTGTACTTGTGCAGTGTTTTTCATTCCTCCCTACTACATTACCTGCGGTTTCTTGTTACTGTTGAGAACACACTGCCTTCATTGCAGACCTGGAGAAGCTTCCCAAGAAATTTGTTCTTCCACTTCACAGTTCCCTTCCTCTTTGCAGAAGGGTTTCATGCATTTGAAGGCTGTAATCACATTACTTCTTGATATTTGTTCCTGTCTCAAAACAGGAGCAGTCCATTTAATATTCCCTTAAAGGTTGTGTTTCCATCACTTTGAATCAATGTTTTTGCTCTCCAGCAGACATTCTCCAATCACTCCATGCATTTTTTTTGATACAGCAATTCAAAACTGGATTCAGGCCTTTAGCTGTGTTTCCCTTTTGTTTGTCTGTTTATCAAGCTGATAGATCTAATGTCACGTGATCAATTTGGCTTCTAATAGATGCTTAAAACATTAACACAGGAATTTCACAGACATTTATGTATATGTTTAAATACATAAAGCAATGTGAGGAACCTTGACATGCTTGTAAGATGGGTTGATGCCAACCTGATGAAGTTTAGTCATGACAAATGCAAGGTCCTATACCTGGGAAGGAGCAATTCCAGGCACAGCTACAGGTTGGGCAGAGAAGAGATTCAGAGCAGCCCTGCAGAGAAGGAATTGGAGGTGTTGGTGATGGAACTGTTAGAACAAGTGCAGAGGAGGGCCACGAGGGTGTTAAGGGGGCTGGAGCACTTCCTGCATGAAGACAGGCTGAGAAAGTTTGGGCTGTTCAGCCTGAAGGAGAAAAGGCTGTGTAGAGGCCTCATAGCAGCCTTCCAGTATCTGAAGGGGGTCTATAGGAATGCTGGGGAGGGACTCTTCATTAGGTACTGTAGTGAGAGGACAAGGGGTAACGGGTTCAAACTTAAACAGGTAAGTTTAGATTGGGTTGCTGTCATGGGTTCAGTAGCAGCAATCATTTTTTTTTTTTTTTAAGTAGCAGCTGGTGCAGCACTGTGTTTTTTTTTGAATTTTGGCTTGGGAACAGTGCTGATAACACCAGTGTTTACAGTTATGGCTTAGAATATTTAGGCTGGCAGAAGGCTTTCTGAGCCTCATACTCTGCCAGGCAGGAGGGGAAGCTGGGAAGAAGCTGGGAGGAAGCAGTGACAGGGTACCTCACCCAGATTGACCAAAGAAGTATTCCATACCACAGCACATCATGCCCAGGATGTAAAACAGAGAGGAGAGACCCGGAAGGGTGGTGGTGCACTGCGTGGCTTAGTATCAGGTGATTGGGGTGCACTGCTTCCTCAGGCTGGGTGGAAATTAGTTGGTGAGCTCTTGTATTCTTTCCTTGTATTTGCCTTGTCATTATTATTATTGGTGG
>JASSUY010009430.1:0-22707 GCA_032466535.1 Forpus xanthops | reverse complement strand
AAGGCTGCTATGAGGTCTCCACGCAGCCTTCTCTTCTCCAGGCTGAACAGCCCCAACTCTCCCATCCTATCCTCATACGGGAGGTGCTCCAGTCCCCTGATCATCCTCATGGCCCTCCTCTGCACTTGTTCCAACAGTTTCATGTCCTTTTTATGCTGAGGACACCAGAACTGCACACAATACTCCTAGTGAGTAGAGGGGCAGGATCACCTCCCTCATTCTCCTGGTCACGCTCCTTTTGATGCAGCCCAGGATGTGGCTGGCTTTCTGGGCTGCAAGAGCACATCACACATGTCAGGACTGACAGTAGGAGCATGAAGACTACTGACAGACAGGAGAAAGGCATAAGATTAAGTTCTCTCTTGATTAAAAAATTCCCCAACAACTGATACATATATATAATTGTATAGAGTTATTAGAATTTCCATTCTAATAATTCAAGAATCTATATTTTACTCTGTGCAGTTGTATTTTAACTTAATTTTCATCAATAAACAAAAATAAAGGTTACACAATTCCACCAGTCTAGAACCAATACAATGCACTAATGAGGCCAAAGGCAAATTGAAAAAAAAGGAAAAACATCTCTAGAAAACACAGGGAAGAGAAGCATTGGAGAACTCTATCAATTGCTGCAACACAAAGACTGGATCACCATCAGTTCCAAAGTCCGTATTGCTTTTTGGGTACAGGCTTTTTTTCTAGAAACAATTTCTCTCCCTTTCCAGCACCTCAGAGGCTCACTGTGAAAAATGACCCAATTGAAGTAATTTTTACCACTCTCCTTACATGTGTGATCTCAGCTCTGATTTTTATCGTCTATGCTATTCTATCCTTCAGCATGGAATTTATTTAACAAATACAATCAAAGTGATTTATGGCATGTGAAGTATTTTTTCAATTAAGATCTAAAGTTCCATGAAGTTCACATTTGCCGAACCAGTCTTTAGAATAGGACACATTTGGTCATAGATTTCTGACAATACCTGGATGTTTCCGAGTTACTGTGAGAACAAGGAGGAGACAAACATTGAGACCTGTCAGTGCCAGCCTCCTTCCTTAAGTGGATGGCAAATTCCTTAAAATGGAAGCATTAAGCTTCTGCATGCAAACTTGTTTCCTTCCCTCCTCCCCCACCCATTTTTCTGTGGTTTTATAGGGTTGTCTTAGATATAGGCAATCTTTTCTGAGACAAAGAGATGATTTCTCACAGTCACAGAGAGATATAATTAGGTTTACCAGGGATAGATTCTGCTATCTTTTTCCACATACACCAGAAGTCAGTAAGTAGATGAGACCTCAAAATGATTTATCACCTGAAAGAAAGCTGACGGTTGAGCATTGCTGTACGTGATGCTGAAGAGAGAGAAGCAATGTGGACATGAAGTTCTTCCAGTATGAGCAGTTTTTCACTTGTCAAAAATCAATTTTATATGCCATCCTGGTTTATGCCCATCTGGCTTTGTTATTTTCTTTTAAAGGTAATCCCAAGTCTCAAAACTACAGATCCCAATAGACATATCAGTGGGACTGTATCTGCTTACGCAAATAATGATATTGATCTATTGTCTTCTGGCATTACTTAAGTGTTTACTGCCTAATTTCCTCCCAAACAAGGACAAGCAGCGTGCAAGTCCAGATGCTATGCAGTGCTTTGCACAGATCACCACTGACCTCATAATACACCTGCAACCTCCTTGTATTCAGCTCCCTCCCTCTATAAATGTACTTCCTTACTAGCTTGTACTGAATGCAATCTTTATGCAGAGGAGTTAGAACTGTGTTACACAGCACACTTGCTTTCAGCAAATGTTAAAAGGCACCTATCAACTGCATGCAAATTGTATGATTACAATTTCCATACTTTAGGATCCGAATTCTTTTTATTAGTTCTTTAGCAGATCAATCAAAGTACTATGCAAGTCTGATTAAAAAAATATTCAAGACCTGCAAACTTCAAAATTATTACATTTCTAAGTGGTCCATGCCATTGCCTGTTGATCATTGAATTTTCACCCCCAGTTATCAGAGCATGTATGTTACATAGACCCAGTGCACCACATAAACCATTTCTGCAGTGAGTCCAGTAGTCATGAGAGAGGTCGGTTCAGCACACTGAGTTAGAAGAACAAACTGTTTATTTCCCTACTCCAAATATGGCTCCTTTTCCCCCTTAAGATCATTCTTGCCATATAGAAGTATTATTTTGTGCTTTAAATAAGGCCTTCATCCTTTTCTCCCTGAAACTGGTTTATGTATACATGAAATATAAAACACAGTTCAGACTTAAAATATGGAAAATTCATACTCAAAGGCTAAAAGAGCTTCTGTATGTCTCCTACTTCAGTAAATACTGCAATGACAGGCTCAGAAAGCCTCTAGCATATTATTCACAATTATTATTCAGCTTTTCCCTGTTGCTATGTACATTTACACAAATAATAGTAAGAAACTGCTGAATAACAGTACATCTGCCAAAATCCAACAGTTAATAACTTTACATTTACAGCAGGAATAACGTATAGTACCTTGCATCTTAAAATCAATTTTAGAAAGGGTAGCATCATGCCATAAGAAGAATTTCTTACAAATTCTCATGTCTCTTGGGAAGCATGCCATGTTATTTATTGTATAGATACACAACAGCAGAACACTACAGAATGGATTGTGTAGGATGCTTTTACCAACATATTTGCAAAAATGCTCAGGAAATTCTTTTTCCTCTTACAGTTTCTCTTTTTTTAAATGCTTCAAAACCTCTCACAACTCAAGCACTTAATAATATGCAAGTTCCTCTTAAGTTCCTTCAGCATTTGGTGTGGGGTAAATGAATTAGAGTTTGCTGAAGAAAAGCAAATAGCTAATACTGCAAGCTATGGCTAATTACATTCAATAAATTTCAGCCCTTTATGGTTTTATTTCCTGAAAGAAATATCTGATATGGAAAGTGAAGAACAATTTTAATAGTGCTCAATCACTTTAAAGGATTAACTTGACATGTGTTAGTATGTATGTTACAGTGGCCTTTTTTGTAACTATTTGGAACTCGCTTCATACACAACAGTTACAAAAAAAGCATTTCTGGTTTACTGAAATATGGATCTTAAGGTTTATATAAAACTGATTTGCTGCTTACCCTCTCAAAGAGTGTCTGCAGCCACAGATTTGGATGGCTTTAATCAGGTCTCAGGTAGACTCTGTAGTAAAATTCTGCCACTTTATCTCGTTTCTGTCATCCTGAAAGACAAACTATTTTAAGTTTTACAAGCATTAATTCTTCTACACATGCAGCTCAGAAAGGATCTTAAAGGTCTAAACTATACCAAAGGACATTTTTATTCTTGAAAGAATGAAGAAAAAACAAAACGAAACTGAAAAAAAAAACCAAACCAAAAACCAAAAAACCAAGCCCTCAGTGACTGGAGTCAGTGGGCAAAAGCACACAGATATTAATGATCACCAGCTTTAAAGATCTAACTGGTTTCCTGGGTTACTGTCCAGACTTTCAGGAAATGTGCTACTAGGTCTTTCCCTTCCACCCAGTGTGGTTATCAAGGCAAAAAAAGAGGCAGAGTGACATAATGAATTGTCTCTATAGAAGACGTAGTAAGTTGCAATACAAACCAGCACAGCAAATTAATAAGCTCAAACACAAGGCAGGGCACTCCAGAAGGAACAATACAGACTTCTCTTTGGGTGCAGCTGGACAATACAAGCAAGCTTTAACAAGTAGCTGTTATCAGTAAGGTTATTCAGCCCTCCCCTGGCATGACCTCTGCAGTTAATCCAGTTCAGAGATAGGAACAAGGAAAAAAATCCCTCTTTTTCTTTCCATGTGACAGTTTTCCATAAAGTCCTGGAGGTAGCTCACAATGCATCTATGAGCAGCAGGAAGCAGAGAAGACAGTTTAAGAGAATTCCTTGTGACAGCTCCTAGGCAGTGCATCAGTTTACCTGCTGTATTGCACTGGACAGACTTGTCAGTGACACCACCAAGGTCTAAGAGCTGGAAATCAAGAATTATCTCCCTCCTTCTGCACTGGAGTTAAGTGCTTTTGGGTCCTCACTCAAGTCAGAAGAAAGAGGGAGCAAGGAAGATCTGAAAGGCAGCACAGTTTGTTACAGCTATGTTTTAAAACCATTTTTAAAGGAGGTTCTGCACCATACGCTAGAACAACCTCCTGCATGGTCTTGCTTTGCTTCAATTTGAACTGCAAACGTGCAGGGAAAAAGTATTAGTATATACAGAAATAGAATAAACATTGAAAATACAATAATGCAATTGCACAAGTCAACACTAGAAAACATTAAGCAGGTCCAGGAACGGGCGATGAAAATGATTAGAGGCATGGAAGAAGGCTTCAGAAACTAGGAATATTTCATTTCCGTAAGAGGTGAATACACAAGATCTGATAAAATAAAGCTATGCAGAAGAATAATTTACAGAGAAGCCAAGTCAGATATTTCTCCCAGGGTAAAGAAGAGATACCATAAAACTGAAAGGCAAAAATGCAAAACTGAGCAAAGACAGTATTTTTACACAGTGTGTGACTAACTTGGGGAGTTTGCTGCAGGAAAAACTTGCAGCCAGGAGCTTAGTTGGACCCAGAGGACCATGTATAAGTCCTTACACTTCAGTCAGCTGTTTACTGACAGGGGTAAGAAAGGCATTTTGTTTCATTTCAATTATTTTAGTTTAGTCATCTATTATAAAATATTGCAAATTTTTAGATGTTTGTTATTAGATTTGATGTGAAAATTTGCGTCTTGCATTCTTCACACTAAGGAGAGTCACAGTATTGCAGGCTACTTTGCTTTTCTTGTTTTTAAATCATGTTTACGAAATGCTGGAGCACTAGAGTACAAAAGTAGGATGGGAAACAACTGAATTCATAGGATCTCACAGAGCTTGAAACAGACATTATGAAGCCAGATCAACAAGGGGATCCCCTTCCCCAGACTCCTTTGCCTACCTCAAAACTTGATAATTGAATCCTAATTAAAAAGAAATTATATTTTTAGCAGCATATCCACAATGTCAGAAACAACATTAAATGGAATAAACCAAAGGCTTTGCCCATACTTTATGTTCACATACAAATAACCAATTGAAAGAAATATTCCAAACAGCTCTAGGAAACAGACCATACCCCACAATAAAGATGACAAGATTAAGATCCCAGTGGTCCTAACAGAAAATGTCCTTCCCAAGTCCATATCTTGCAAGATATTACTTCATAAGAAAATGAATGTATAATAAGTATTATACATTATTGCCTCTTTATTAATGTGAACTCTCATAATACAGCATTCCTTTTCCATGTCAATTTGCAGTCATCATTTCCAGGCTATGACCAAAACATAGTGGGATATGGAAGTATTTTGTTTGTTTTTTCTTCCCCTCACCCTCCCCCAATAAAATCAAGATAAGAAAACATAAATTAATTTTTGCACAGAAATCATCACAACTAATGCTTGCAATGGTTCTTCCCATCTGTCCACATTCCAGGGCAAGATGAGCTTTTACCCAGGAAAGATGAGAAACAACAAACCTGTGTAGATTTCCTTTATGACAGAGTATAATTATAAAAGCATTACAGTCAAGGGAAAGAAGTAATTCACTAATATTTCTTTAGAGGTAACATCTTGTGTACCCTGAAAAAAATAAGCTTTCTTATTAAAATTTTAATAAGCCCCTGGGTTTTCTCTGAAATATTTAAGAATAGCTGGTAAGAAAACAAATGAGAAAGAACAGATGTTAAAACCTATGAATATATACACTTGCATGTTTTAAACTAAAAGCATTTTGTACTAACTGTGATTGCATATTAAACTAAGAAAGAAACGAGGAGCCTGCTCCTACTTTTGTTTGCTCCTCCTGTGCTCTGCAATAATGTTCTGTTTAACTAGACGTTCCATACTAGAAAGCATGAAGCACTATTAAAAAAAAAAATAAAAGCCATTCATGCAATTGTTTTCCATCATTCTTAGAAAAAAAATTGGCTCGCCCTGCAATATGGTTTTCACCACTCCAGCTGTTGTTCCAGGCACAAATTATTTCTGGCTTTACTTAGAATAAATTATGGATAGCATGCATAAGAAAAGTTACTTGGACTACTAACTGCAATTGTGTATATACTTTGAAGTTTTGCTAGTTTTGGCAGCTGTGACCGTGTCACATGCTAGGCTTGATGTGAATGAAACCAACATCTTCAGAACACGGGACATAAATACAATTTCCCTTACCAGCTACCATTAAGGTTAAACTTCCGTTAAAATTCCCTTTGAGGAGCAGCTCCTTGGGGATTTTATTTATTTATTTCATAACAGTAATGAGATGCCCCGGGTAATGAATTCATGAAAGATTACTGTACCACTCAGGTAGTTAAAGTAACATATCCTTCAGCTCATTCCAAACAATACCTCTGACATCAGGAATATATTTCAAAGGGATTAATGCCTGTTGTGCCTTATTGTTTAACTATACATTGACTACAGAGAATATAAATACATAATATAATACCAGAATGCTCAGAATACTGTTTTGATCATAGAGCCCTATGAGTAACTACCACTTCCAGAATGCTGCTATTTAGAAATTATTGAATCTAGTTCAATATTTACAGTACCCAACTACCATGACTCAAAATAAGAGACGCTAACTGCACATCTAACAGCACAGTCTTTGAGGTGGCAGATAGGTTCCTCATTTCTAGTCTGCTGCAAGAGAGGATTTGAATGTCAGTTCTCCCAATCCCTGAACTTTTGTCTGTGATAAAAGCAGAAGGATTACAGGAACACACAGGTACCAGTCTGCTTCACTGCCACATCTACTCCGGGCCAAAGGCTCTGCCCAACTAGTGTTGCACTGAAGAAACCACAGTCTTATCTCCACAATGGCACCCATTAGATGGAAACAGACATTTTTTAACCAAAATACTGGAAATCTCCCTAAATCTAGTGATGCCAATTTGATGCTAGTTATCTTAAAAGCAGCAAGTTCAGTAGTTCAATATACACAAAGTTTAATATGAATTATTATCTAGAGTTTTGTAAGTGATCATTTAAAAAACAAAGCCCCCACCTCACTTGTTGTACAATTGCAATTTGCATAGAAGTTTTACTACAAGTAATTTTAATAACAATTTAAACTGCTACAAAAGCAAATGTAGCTTAAATCTCATTTTTATTACTTCCACTATAAAATTTATTAAACACATACAAATATCCTATAAAATTGATTAAGTCATCTTTAACCAATTTATTTCATTTTACAACAGAGGGTTAAGGAGAAATGTAGATACCTAAACACAGACATTTAGTGCTCTTTTAGATGCCTAAGGGCATCCCACCATGGCTTTCAACTGCTGCTAAAGAAGGCATTAAGTCATCTGTCACACCTGCTAGCCCTGACAGATGTCTCAGGTACCCAAAACATCTAAAATGGTGTTAGGTGTCTATGTTTAGGCTTTGGAGCCTAGAGAAAGTGCAAATGAGGAGGAGAATTGGTGTCCTGGAGTCTGTCATTTATCTCAAACACAAGCACTACAGAAGCAGCAGAAGTGTGAAATCTTTACATCGTCTCACTAATGTATGTTTCCACTCCATTCCCAGCAGATCAATCTGTGGAGAAATATACAGGATGCTGTGCATTATTATAAGCAAAACCTATTGCAATGAGGAAAGCTGGTACAGATTTTTTTTATGAGGGTAAACAGCATCTCACTTCCAAAAAAATCAAATTGGATTTACATGAGACAGAAGGATGAAATGCCCTCCTTCAACCACAATTCAAGTGGAATCAGTCTCCTGTTCATTCTGCTTGCAATTCATTTGTGGCACAGAATGGAGAAAAAATAAAGATTTTTTTCTCCTGCATTTCTTAAATATTGGTTCTCTCTGCGATATAACACCACACTGACACTTCTATCTGGACAATCCATAAAGAAGAATCAAAACCAAGGTCATGGCAAGAACTCTGCAAATGCACTGTCCTAAATATACTTTCATCTCAGCCAGATGAAATCAATCAATTAGCTCACGATATTGTACTAAATAATCTTGTTGCCATACACACAGGCATACGAAGGGGCTTTTTCTAACATACTACTTATTCTTTCTGGGTTCCTACTTTTAAGCTTATTTTGTGGGGAGTTTAATATTCAGACTTGAATAGTCTTTTAGGTATTGACCTAAACAAAGCCACAAAATGTAGAAACAAATTGCCTGGAAATAAATTAGGAAGCTTTCCTCTGAACACATGGGGTAAAAAAGGAATTTTTAGGCATATGCAGGAAAGACCACCTTCACTAGAGATTGTGCAATAGTCTTCTGGCAGCTTTCTCCCTCCAATTCCTTCCTCTGTTCTCTGCCCCACAGCACTGATCTGGTCAATTGTAGTAATGACTACTACAGCACCTCATTGCACTTAATTTTTGATCTGTAGGTCAAGGGATTTCCATGACATTTTCTAAACTAGGCTTAAACAATTATTAAAAATACAGAACCACAAAAAGGTTTTTGAAAGTCTCCACTTAACCATAGCTTCTATGGCTTTATTTCAAAGTCTTTCACATGTTTACTACGGTAGCCATATATTACCATATTTTGCCATGAGTGTTCTTACCAGCTACAATATCTTTTGACAAAATTAAAGCTATCATGGTTTTATATCACTCATAGGAAACAGTCAAAGGAGTTCTGCAGAAAGGAAACTATTTTTAAGTGACAACAGAAATGATTGTTTACCTCAAACACTTTCTTGGCCACATGGATTTTCCCCAAGACAGTACAATAAACTGTATTCCAAATTGTTTCTGTACAATTGACTTTAAGCTACAAAGTTTGGCAAGCAGTTCATTAAGCTCTGTAAGGAAACACTTAAAAGAATTCATTCAGTCCCTGAATCCCAACAAGTAATTGTACAGCTCCATTTTCCTTTTTTTGGTTTTACAGTTATTTCCAGGTATAAAAATATTTGGTATAGTATCAATATCACTTTGAAAACTTGGTATATACATTTACTACTACAAACAGCCAGTAATTTATTTCAAAGAAATAAACTAATTTACATTTAACAACTTGAGGAAAAAAGGTGTCTGTTATGGAAGGGCAAATCCCAAGTTACTGGAAAATGTACTGTGGTTAAAAGTTATTTTGGACCTAACCCTCAGTCTTAACTACAAAGATGCAGTTAAGCAAACCCGAGAGGATACAAAGAAGCCACCAAGAACCACCAGATAGCTCTACTTCTACCACCACTTTCCATGCCATGAAAGGAAGTGATCAGAGTCTCTATCGCAAAAGGTACTATGCTTCAAAAGCAGTGTCATGGGTTCAGCAGCAGCAGTCATTTTTCTTTAAGTAGTAGCTGGTGTAGCACTGTGTTTTGGATTTTTGGCTTGGGAACAGTGCTGATAACATTTCCCTGGGACAGGGGAAGAAAGAGTGGGGAGTGAGTGAGCAGAACTGTTTTAGAGCCTCAAACCACAATAAGCAGGAAGAGAAAAAACAATAATGTGTATGGAAAAGAGGAAAAAAAAAATAATTTGTATTCATTGATCAAAACTGGATGACTGCAGGGTCATCAGCTAGCTAGGAAGGGAAATCCACTCACCATCTGCCGTGATACAGCACTCGCCTTTGTAAGGCAGATAAGAAAAACTGAAGTTCTTCATGTCCATATCATGTCATGAAACCAGTAGGTTAAAAGAATATCCAGAAAAACAAACCAACCCTGGTTACTTAGAACATGACTTCAAAATGCCTCTAAGCAATTTCCCTAATTACTGTCTACATAATCACACGCTCCACTGCTGAAGACGGAGGGAAAACACATTTTTCCCTTTAGACCACCTGCTGGAACTTAACTAAGCTGATTATTGTTATTTTGTGTATATTGCAGCAGGAACTAAGATGAAAGATGCATATAATCCTTTAAGGCTGATAATCTGATAGTCATTTCATGGCTTATTTGAAACAAGCTGACGTTAGCACAACAAATAAAACCTCTTGCCTTCTGCATAAAGAACAAAACAAAGACAGAAGAAGCCTTGAAGCTAATACAGGATCTTCCTTTTTCCCGTTGGATCTGTTCCCCCCATGACTCTGTGTCCACGGTGCACATACTCTGACACACTGCGGCTTTTCTCTTTTTCTGTAAGTTCCTCATGAACCACAAAAAATGCCCAATAACTAGAGGAAAAACTCAGAAGACCCTTAGTCTGAAGTTCAATAACACAGCTACCAGTGTGAACACACACAACTGCTGATCAGGTTTTCAAGAGGCAGTATTAGAAATACTCTGTTTCTTTGTGGGAATGCTGAGTTAAGGCAGCCAGGGTCTGTGATCAAGATGGTCCAATGACTTTCCTCTGCTTATTTTAGCCATATACAAGTCCTTCATTAAGTCTGACAAAGATAGAAATATGAGGTATCAAATAAAGCTGCGGTTCCTTTTATTGCAAATGGAATGTTTCTACCACCTCCACAAAGTTTCAGAAATGCTCAGCAAAATGACTTTGCACTATCCATTTTTACTTTCCACAAACCTTTAACCTTCAACAAGACAATTATAGTCAGGAATAGAAATAAGCTCACATTTTCTAAACTAAAACCAGAATTTTTTGTTGGGGTGTTTTTTTGTTTTGTTTTCATTTGTTTGGTGGGTTTGTTGGGTGTTTGGTTTGCCTTTGAAAGAAACAGTACTGAATTTGTAGCTGAAAAGCAATTCAGATTTTCAGCCTGCCAGACCTGCTGCAGTCATGACATTGTTTAAGTTCACAGTTTTCCAGGTGACAGAAATCCTGGTTTAAACTACCTCTGCTTTCCAACAGCATCTGAACAATACAGGAGTGTTTCATCAGCCTGGGGCAGACCCCATAGCCCACGGGACACAGCATGAGAAATCAAAGTGTTCTTTAAAGGACAAGTAACTGAGCAGCAATTCCCAGAACATCTGAAGCTTCCAAAATGGGTAGTGAGATACTGACTTGAGAAAACTGCTAACATAAGCTGATCTCCATCCACTTAAGGCTCCTAAATCAAAATCACCACTTTAAATGTCAGAACGAAACTCGAAACCACCAAAGAAAGATTAAGAAGTGACAGAGACACCGAACTTCCAAGTGACATAATTTTGCAAGCTTTCCATACAGGTTTTTGCTTCTTTTTGCATATCTTTCACCAGTGAAGGGTTAGAAGGTGCACTCACACTGTTCAGAGCGCACACACACACTAAACAGCACTACATGGCCACTTTAACAGCGACCTCACAATGTGCATATGAATGGAGGTTAGAGCTCTCCATAAAAGCGAAGGCATGCCAGTTCACTTTTATCATCCATGTTTCCCCTAGATCCATGAAAATGACCTCCAATACATGTAAATTAAACATCATCCCCATTCAACACATACTGAGCGAGATATCAGTATTCATTTGCATGAATAATTCATAGTAAAAGACAGAGATTTTGAAAATCTTATTTCCACATAATGATTTAAATTCTATGCTAGACACCAAGTTTACATAAAAGCACACTGTTTAGTAAGTAACTTGTATCACCAGCATTGTAAATTTTCATAGCTTTCTGGAATTTTCCAAGGCAAGAAGCAGCTGATCGGCTTTACCATTACGTTTTATATTCTTGGTAAGGGTGACAGATTCAGGACCTATCTATACTGAGATTCCAATTCTCACAACACTGATCTCATGTAATAGAACTTGCAAACTTGCTGCAAATAACATGTATAACTTCAGGCTTAGTTGTTGTTCTGGGGGAGGGTGGGGTGTGTGGAGGATGGTGGTTGTTTTTTCTGCATCAAGAGGACAACGTTAAATAGGAAAACTGCAATGAATTACAAACCAGGCAGCCGAAGGAAGAAAATTAAATGAACCATTGCAGATTTTACACTCCTTTATTAAACTTTTTTTCTTTTATTTCAGAGCACATAAAATTCACAACAGCTGTTTTATGTGACACAGGAAGCTGCTTTTAAGCAGTATATTTTTTTAATTGCCTAGCCAAGTCTTCCAGCTTTCAGGCCAACTCTTCTTACCACCAAACCCCTAAGATTGATGATAATGAAGTGACAGAGGTAACTTAGTAGTGACAAGCTCAGGTGTACACTTTCAACCAGGATAGACACAGTTAAGAGGAAGGCTTCATTGTAAAGAACAATAACGTGCATAATTCAGCAGCTATGCCATTCAACACACATATTAGCAACATATAATTAACAAGTCTTCAGCTCATTAGCAGGCTGTATAAAATACATATAATATGCTGTGCAAAACTCATTGAGAATAAAAAGCTTCTTGTGCATTAATCTCATGCATTAAAATAAGTGATTTAAATTGCTTTGGAAGACTGGTATCAGTAGTATTTTAAGGATACGACTCCCAGATCAATTCACTGCTCTATCTCCTTCAGACTTACACTTTCATCCTCATGGTTTTTGCAGATATCTTGCCATGCTAATTTTAGCATAATACATTAGATCAGCGATTGCCGAGATTTTGCTATAACCCTGAGAGGTGAACAGGACCAAGGAGTACAAACAACTGCACCAGATAGCTCTGTGTAAGCACTAATTCCCCAAAGGAAGGATGCACACAGCTCTCGTTGCATGCATACTTCAGTATAAATGCAGTAAGGGTATTTTTGAGGGACAATACACTTAGCACACATTAGCATCATCTTTTTACTTTTATATATATTAATTAGTACACTGCACAATTTCATAGTTTGTTCTTCAGGCATATGATAAAGGGCAGTGCATTAATGCACCTGGTAACACCAGCACTTAAATAAGACCTTGAAACTATTTAAGCGCGTCTCAGGGGACAATACAGTTACTCCTGAGCTGTAGTGACACCTCCTGGCAACAGACCGAGGTGGTCTTTTTCCACATAAGAGAACTTTTTTTCTCCAAACAGCTCTTGGGGGTTTCAGTGAAAAGGCGACAATCATGGTGCTCCCTCTAGCCTGGCTTCGCAAGAGCATTGCCCAACGTAACAAGCAGACTCTTCCGATTTATAAGCACTAATGACATTTTAGAAATCGAGAGGCTGAGCTACAGGAATATCAGCCTCTAAGATCTCCAGATTCATTGTACCACACACTGGCCTTTCTCGAGTGCTAGGTGAAACAGCGGCAAAAGCTGATCAACTGGCAGCTTAATTCATACCATGAATCTTGCAAAGTGTTTTCTCACTTCTCTGTGAAACCATGCCTGTTTGCTAAGGGTTTATATCTTTGCCCTCCAAAGATTCCTAGTAAATATTGTAAGCATGATTTTAGTAAGAAGAATATAAGTTAGCATAGAAGAAACAATAGCTTAGGACTACCTATAACGCAAACATAGTAATACCTAGGAAAAACATTTCTCTGCGCTTCAGTGTGGGTAACAAAGTCAAGGTAAGTCACAAATTCTGAGGAAAGCCAGCAATGACAATTGTTCCATGCATTCTGAAATACACGAAATAACAGAGTAGTAGAAGTGAAAGAAATTTTTTTTGATCCTTATAGCAATTTTGAACAGTGGACTTAGAGGCAGAGGGACATTCACTGACTACAGCAAGTGCCCCCATATAAAAGTCCTGCAAAACTGACATCTCAAATCTTTATTTTCAGGTGAAAGTCAGTCCCAGGTGCATTTGATACTTTAAGTTTAGCTTGCTGAATTAAAACAAATGTTAAATGTTTTACACAGCAATCTGTTTCCCACCCCACCATGATACAACCACTACCCAGTATTTTGAAGGACTTGATTGCTCTCATTACAGCATTTCTGTTGCATCTTTTGTGCTGCCTTTATACAGTACCATTTTCTTTATACTTGCAAAAGAATAGAACACTGAATTTTTGCCTGTTTTCTTTTGTATCTTTCTTTTCTCCCCCCACCAGAACTCTTCAGAGAGGTAATTATGACATTTTTAAGTACTTTGCATATGCTGCAAGGCAATCAAGAAAATTCATTTGACAAACTGGATTATAGACTGTCTGCCAGAAAGCAAAGCGGTAACAACAACCCTGACAATTTCTCAACAAGCATGTCTGTTAGATGCTCACAGCACACTGAAATAATGCATGGGTAAGAAGAATTTGAATTTTACAGTTTAAACAAAGCAAAAAATTATGTATTTCCTCATCACATACAAAATCAAATTGTAGAACTTTTTTTTATTTTTCTTTAAACAGTTGATAGCCTAACAAGGTAAATCCCCATTTGGCAATTAATTGCCATCTCCATACTCACAGATAATGAGCTGAGCCATGCATGTGAACATTTCTACAGGGCAAAATGGTTACAGAAGAGTGTTACTTCTCAGATTGCAGTGCTTTAAGATTTAACCACATTTTATCTTCACTTCATCTTATTTTCAAGCAGATACATACCAACATAGACACAAATCTCTTACTCTCTGCATCTATCCATCAACATATATGTCTCTTTCAATCGCGTAACACAATCATCTTAAGTTGGATTGCTACTGAAATCTCCAATGCCAACTTTATCACGTATTTCCTCCCTCCCACCCATACACTTGCAGACATGCCAGCTGTATTCCCACAGATGTAATGGCTTTTCAATGTGTAGCTCTATCCTCCAAAGGACTCACAGCTATACTGTGTACAGCAGTATTTTGTGGGAATTCTTGAACTACTCTGTATGCAGGAGATCTCATAGCAGAGAACTCTGCTTGCGTTAATTCACACTGTTTTTCTTACTTAACTGACTTTCATTTCAACGCAGTACTGAACAGTGCAAGCAATGCCACATCCCAGCAGGGCTGGGATCTGCACACACACAAATATTCTAGACTACCTGTGCACAGTCAAAGGTGGGATGGGAACCGTTTGCCTACCTAAGGCTGCCCAACATGCCCTGCTACACGTTGCCATTACAAGTAGGGGTAGGTTCAGTTTTGCACAAATGTCATTATGCTTATGCTTTACATTGGGGGGAAAAAATGGTTTCTTATGTTTTTTTCAATAAATGCTTCATTAGAATTACATAGTTTTCTATATATACAGTTTGTGAGGAGAAAATGGGAATGCCTTAACATGGAAAAGCCCATGTTTTCCTGAAAGAGTCCAAAGGTTTTCCTGCACTTGTGGAAAGACTTTGCATTTGATCAAAACATTTCTATCATGTCCTAATGACATTGTTCACATGGAAGAAGAGAAGCTTGTCTACTTTATAAGCGTGTGAAATTCTCCGTAGGGGTTTAAAGCTTAACAGCTGTGTTCTCTGGAACTTCAGCATGTATTCAACATATTTTATCTTATAAATGCAGGGACCTAAAACTCTCCTCAGATTTTTCTTTGTATTATTTGGTGGAGCCAGCACAACTTTGGCTACCAAGGCAACCAGCAGGTAAAGCTTCTCTCCTCACAACCTCAAGCAATTTGGAGAAAGAACGAGGTTTTGTCATTTTTCAAAAGGGAAAAATAGTTGACTCGCTACCAGAACAGAATAGGAGTAAGGAAATTACAGAGCAGACAAGTGAGATTGTGTGGCAAGTGAAAATGAGAGCAGTAAAGAAAAACCAAAATCAGTGAACCTGTATAGGAAGAGGAAGAGGGCTGTTAAAAGAAATCAGTGACTGGGCAAGATGTTAGGAGAAGAAGCCTGGGAACGGGAAACAAAACTGGGATGAAGGTAAGCAGTGGAAAAGAGAAACAAGAAACCAGGCCATACTTATGTGGGGCACTAGAGCAAAGAGATGTCTAGTTATCAGGATGTGAATTTAGATGAATGAATTAGAATACTTTTCCAGATCTGAATAAGATCCAAGATTGCTAGAGAAAATGACAGAATAATGGTAGATCTGGCTAAGCTTGTATCATGTTCTCCACTAACATAGTTCAAGCAGAATCAGCTACTTTCCTTAACACTTCATTAGTTCAGGTGCCTGGTGAACCAAAGGTTCAAACATTGCTCACAGACCATGGAAGCAGACACAGTGCATTTACATCTTGGCAGCATAGGATGGTATTAACACACAAAGCAATATAAAAGCAGTGTTTAAAAAACAAATAAATACTCCCATTTACAAGGTGGGAGTAAAAAGCCTGCTGGTAGTTTCAGCCTGTTTAATCTTGTCTAAATGTAATAAAGACTTAGACAGCAACTTACTGGGGAAAAAGAAAGTTTATATACAATCCCCAACCTTTTTTTTTTTTTTGTAGTAAAAGCTGAGAGGTTTGCAGTGAAAGAGAAGGAAGAGTGAAGGAAGATTTCACTGATAAATGCAATTGTAAGCTGCTCCAGAGAACTGAATTCTATTATGGCCTCTACAATAGGAATGCAAAGAACAGCCTTAATAGATATGACTAACAATTTCATGCTCCTTATTTCTTTAGTGACCAGCATAACAGCCCAGGATCCAACCTGCAGAAGCTTTGATAGTTGTATCTGCTACAAGGCATCAACAGGAAACCAAGTGGTGCTGCTACTCTGAAAAAAAAAAAATCATTAGAAAGCTGTGAAGCACACTAAGAAAATAGATTTTACTATTAAAACCTCTGATCTCATAGCTGGGTCATATTAATCGGTAAATGGGGGAATGACATGCAGAATAGGATGGATATTGGATAATGCAAAGATCTCTTGATCTGGACACTTTTTTCTTTTAAATGTCATGATGCAATTGTGCAATCTAACAGAGACTGCCTAGAAAACCTTAGTTTAGAAAAATTTTAGATACATGGCTTCATGACTGTTCATATCTTGGATTTTCAATTCCTATGTATGAAACAAAGAGGAACTTAATTACTTCATTAGACTTTGCACTGTAAACCCACATTCTCATGCTAATTGTGTTTGTGCCTGTTCTCATTTATAGCTGAAATGTCCCATCTTGATCTTTTGCTTTCTGAAATGCTTGGTTTTCCTCCTTCTGAAGGTGATTTTTCTTTTTAATTTTACAGCCCTAGACAGGTTCATTCACCTGTTCTCTGAATTATGGGAAAGTGAAAAAAAGTAATACTTGCCTGAAATGGCAAAGTATAAGTGGGTCTCCCTCACTTCAACCCCAATTTAAAAAAGCTGAACTTTATGATCTGACATTTTCAGGTTGACTATATCTGACTCAGTACTGGGAATTTCCATTAAATGGAAGAACTCTTTCTCTTCCTTACCCCACAAATAAATGAGGTTAAAACATTTTTAAAGTAGATTTTGTAAATTTGGCTAGTACTGGAATTACAATAATATATCCCATGAGGAGCTAGCAAGAAGCTACTACCCATGAAGAAAGTGCAGGGCTAAACTAGTCCTTTCTAAAGCAGCTGCAATAAAGCAGAATTCTGTAATCACACAAAGAACCTTCTAATACAGTTTGTAGACAAATCCTAACTCTGTAGAAAGGAACTGAACTCGAGAGAGAATTCTGAACCTTGGAAGACTAGCAAGGGAAAGAGGCCACTGACTCAAGAAGACTGCTTCTTTTTGTTCTGGGAAAAAATAGAATCCATCAGGAGTTTGTCAGTCAACTTTTTAACCAGAAAACTAGAATCACGTATGTCTCCAAGCAGAACCATTGTGCAGACCATCTCCCTCTCACACACAATGCATGCTCTTAAGCATTGATTCTGCTGGCTTTCAAAACCATGGACAGATCACCAACTTCCAGTGTACAGCTACTTGTAAGGATGAACTCCCTTCACAGAGACAACATTGTGTGCAGTTAGCGGCATGAAAAAATTCAAGTTCAGAAACATAATACTAGACTTACAGATACATGCTACAGCTGGAGAAATAAAATGTGTGCTGTCACATTGTCAATGACTAGCTTTGAAGTGGGAGAAAAAGTTGTGGGTGTAAAGAGATCTTCGAGTTAGTGAGCAAACGAAGCAGTTGGAGTAAAAGGAATTGGATTCTTTGGATAGACTAAGGGAGACAGAAGTGGTATATCAGTGGGAAAGGTAAGGATTAATGAATACAAAATACTTCTGAGAACTGAGGGAAGATGATCAAAACCAGAAGTGACAGGATAAAGAAAGGCAAAAGTTGACTTAGTAAAGAGAATTACAACCTAACAGAACAGACAGGGTGGATTCAGTGGAAACTAACCTCACTGAAAAAGGTCAGAGAGACTGAAAGGTGAGCTCCCATTAGTGAACCAAAGTTAAGAATACATAATTGAAGCTGCTTAAAAATACTGCTGCAAAACTGGTAGGAACTCCTCCTACTCTGGAATAAAGGACTCAAAAACCTTTCTTCCAAGTGGAGATCTTTGCTACTTGAGCTAAAAGAACAGTCCCTTTGCTAGCAGCACTGCAAGCACACACTGCATTTGCAGGCCTGCCATGGGAGCAGAACACACCAAGAAATACAATGACTCTTCCTTGACAAAGAAAGCTTCTCTTAAACATCTGAATTGTGCTATAAAGTCAAGAGATCTTCAGCTTACAATGAAAGAAACAGGTGTTTTATACCATCAGAAAAGAAGAAATTCCTAGTTCCTTTTTCAGAACATTTGCTTCTAGCCCTGAAACATTACCAAGAACCAGCCTTTGAAAATACTACATCTTTCTTTTCTCTTATTTTGAACTACAGTTACTTTTGAAGATTTGTCTGGTTTTCTATACACCATATACATTAGTTCACAATTAAATCATTCATATCACCACCTAGTTTGAGACATAGATTTTGCTCCACTAAAACTTCATTCCCCATGTAATAAGCATCCTTACTGACTGCTTTCTTGCCTGGAAAAAAAGAGATGAGCATTAAGCACTTCTTTGGAGGATCAACAATACTTGATTACTTCAGATCAAACCTAGGACTTGTTTTATGACCTGGAGTTCCTGTAGATGCACATTCTGATGCAATTCTCACACCAGTTCCACTACAATTCATTCAAAGACAATCATCTGGAACATCAGGAATAACCAGTGCTTTTATAGTATGGCATGGGAAATACGAGAAATCAACAGATAAACTGGTATGCATTCTCCAGACCCTGTATTTTGCCATCATTAACACTGCCATTTATAAAAACGGTTTCTTGCATTTTGAACCCAATTTGGGTTTGAGTTAATTTAAAAATACAGTGCCATGGCAGGAATTAATTCACAAGATAAACACTTAAGAAACAGCATTTAAAAATAACTTAAAGCCAAATGCAAATAGCAGCAGAGTTCAGTAGTAAACTCTCAGCACGTACCCTTGGTGAACAGCAGAGGGTAACAGTCTCCTCATCCACCTACCTTCCCAAAGGAACCACACAGCTTTTTCTGTACTGACCCAAGCCAACCTACAGCACTGGTGATCAATGCAGACAGGAAGGACAAGTTCCATGTCACCTGCCTGCTGACTGTGATGACCACCTTGGCCATGCACACATGGGAAATGGATAGGTGGTAAAACGAAACTGAACTCCAGAGACCCACATGTTTAAAATAAATCAATCTCTGAAAAGTGACAGCCCACAATGTGCAGTGCAAGACCAGTCAGGAACTGAAGCATTTGAGAGCTGTAAGTTGGCATAGGCCTGTTCATACAGCTCATTTCCACTGTCATGGAGAATGACATAGCATTAGAAGAACAGTAACTGAGTTAGAGATATAATGTTTAAGAAATTTAATTGTTAAGAATCTGGATAAAACCACACACCAGGAAATATTTATTTTTTTTACATCTTGACATGTTAACATAAGCAATAATTATACAAGGATGCTGGGGAGGGACTCTTCATGAGGGACTGTAGTGACAGGACAAGGGGTAATGGGTTCAAACTTAAACAGAGGAAGTTTACATTGGATATGAGGAAGAAGTTCTTTCCTGTAAAGGTGGTGAGGCACTGGAATGGGTTGCCCAGGGAAGTTGTGAATGCTCCATTGCTGATGGTGTTCAAGGTTGGGTTGGACATAGCCTTGGGTGGCATGGTTTAGTGGGAGGTGTCCCTGCCCATGGCAGGGGAGTTGGAACTAGATGATCTTGAGGTCCTTCCCAACCCTAACTATTCTATGATTCTAAGATGTCCTTTAAAATTAGCACATCACTCTTTTTGATATTTGCAAATTTCAGCTATTATCTTTCTTAGTCACTCAGTAAGCTTGACCTTCCACAGCAGATTATATGCCCTTAAGAGTTCCAAGACCCAACAAAGGCTGTTCCCAGCCCCTCCTGCAGCTTTCCCACGCTTCCCAAAATGTTCCATAACCTGAACATACCAAGGTATTTAAATTTACACGATAGAAGTAGAGTAAAAAGAAAACATTTGGAACTAGCAGAGAATACGTTTCAGAACAATAGCTTGACTTTTTATTTTTTTTTTTTTTTACAGTGAAATCATAATCAGAAAACATGCCAGTATGAGTACACAAATAACTCTCTATTTTGGGGTACTGAGAAGTTTCAGCGGTTGCTTGTAGTGTAATGAATGTTTGTAATTCATTAGATTCTGTTTAAAAATGCAAAGCACACCACGACATCAGTGATGCTCTTTATCTTAACAAAAAGACTATTACACTTAATGTTCTTCTGACAGAGCTAGCATGTTTCAAAATATGTATTTCTTCTCTACAGTATAATGTTTACAATCGTGTTCATATCTAAATTTAAATTAACTGCATTAATGTCATATTTCAGGCAAGACTATGCTCCGCTAATTATCTCAAACAGCTTCAAAATCTTTGCAGTATATTCACTGCATTTGTATCTTCTCCACAAACTTACTGATCTTGTTTATATAATTTTGCAAATGACAAGATGTGCAGGATAACGATCTAAATGAACTAAAGATTGTGTCATGGACAGATCCTTCATAGATTTGCAATTTGTAGCTGTCAATCTTCCTACAGCTGCTAGATAACAAAACAAGAGTTCTTTTCTTCATGCAGAAGAGCAAATTCAATAAACATTGGTAAGAGTTCTTTCCCAAAAGAAAGAAATCTCTGGTTCTCCACTGTCTTTAAACATTTCCTTATACACATATTAACTCCTTTTTTATTTTCTTAGGGCAGGTAAAAAAAAAAAAAAAAAAAGAAAAACAACAAAACCACAAACCATAGTAATCTTGTGCATTTTAGCATTATAATTAACCAAATTTGAGTTATGTAAAAAAAATGGGCTTGCTGATAACCAAACATTTTGATGAAGACTAAAAATGTAAGAAGGGGAAAAGAAGAAGGGGAGAAGATAAGATGTACACACAACTTGCATCGTGTTGTTATTGGAGAACACACAATGGGAGTAGCCAAAATTATAGTTAAAGGCAACCAATGCATTTTTATTTCAGGTTCTCAATCAAGACCTGCCTGAAATAGGCCACGTTTCATTAACATTTGAAAGAGAACACCAACAAACAATAAATGGATCAATACTGCGTGAATGCCGTAAATTCAAAGTTGTGGAATGAGCAAGGACACTGCCTACATTATTTTTATTTTCTTTTCCTTAAGATGAGAACACAAACTGAACTGTAGTTACAAATGCTGTTAAGAATTGGATTAGGGACTAGCATTCACAGTGCTAGGAAAGAAAAGGAATTCAATAAATAGAAAATCATTATGGAAAGGGCAATAAAAACAGAAAATGAAAACAAACTGCCAGTATGGCAGAGGGAGATTAAATAGGTAAATTGATGATGGATAATGCGAATATTCTATTTCTGCAAAAACCTTATACTTCATTTTATCAATTGCTTCAAGATTTCTTCTTTCTTCAAAGAAATTATATATCACTTTTCATAATCACAATACCAGTTCTGTATCATGGATTTTCCCCTTGAAATCAAGCTCCACATTAGACAGGGGTGTTCACAGAATGTATTGCTCCTGGGAGCTAGCAAACTCTAAGCCTCAACAGACTAACGCACTTAGTAAGTCCATCAAGGACCATCAAACAAAAAGCATCCGACGCAGTCAGGTGTGCTGGGTCCGCCGAGATTAACACCGATTAACACCCAGCACCACACGATGCACATCAGCCGCTTAGGGTCAGGAGCTGTACCATGTTTTACCGGGGAGATTTTAAATTGTCGCTGCCTTCCACAGCTGAAGAAATGCTCCTCTGTGGAAGGTGCAGCAAACAAAGTGATCAGGACACAACAGACTTGTAAGAAGAAAGAGCGCTCCCAAGAGCCTGTGTTCACCTAGAAGCTGTCAGCACACATTTGCCCCATCTCCCTCCCTGATTTACCCTGCCCTGAGCACACATGCCTTCCAGTGGCAAAGGGGGCTCATGAATGCTGCAGAGACCTCTCACAGTACGATCATTTCTGCTGCGAGAAAACCGAGGAGAGGATACCATCATTTAAAACAAATAAATAAATATTTCGTCAATGCGCCGAGTAGGAAGGGCTGAGCCTCCAGCTGGGAGAATAATTGGAAAGTAAGAACATCTGAGAGGAATCAGCAGCGACAGCGGCCGGGCAGCACCGAGCTCCCTCCTCCCGAGGAGACACACGTACCGCCGACAGAGCACCGCTCGCGGCCGCCCCACCTCAGCCCCACCGCGCTCCCCCAGCCCCGGGGCTCCGCGAACAATGGGCGTGATGCGAGACCCGCCCGGCGCGCCGGGCAGTGACATGGCGGGAGGGGGCGGCTGGAGCCGGCTCCTCGGGACCGGGGGATGAAGGACGGGCGGACTTACGGGGTCTGCGCAGGCCGCAGGGCAGCGGCTCCGGGCGCGGCTGGCGGCACGGCGAACTCCGCGGCGCGGGTGCGGCGGTGCCCGGCTGGCTGCGGGCCC
>JASSUY010009429.1:0-17941 GCA_032466535.1 Forpus xanthops | reverse complement strand
TATAAACACTGGTGTTATCAGCACTGTTCCTAAGCCGAAAATCCAAAACACAGTGCTACACCAGCTACTGCTTAAAGAAAAATGACTGCTCTGGCTGAACCCATGACACTCTCACAACAAATTCAAAATCTATGGATTCCTGGAAGCTGTGCCAACCTTGCATGTATTGGTATAGATAACAAAGTAAAACCCATGGCAAACTTGAAAAATCTGGATACTGTATAAATTATTATTAACTTAGAGTTATTTCAGGAAAAGGTAGACATTTACTTTAAAAGAAAAAAATCCCCAAACATTCTCCCCAACTTTTTATTGTTAATATTGACTTTTCCTGGGGAAGGGATGAGGGGAAGGTGTGTGTGAGACAGAGTAAGGCAGAAGTACAAAATTCTTTCTCATTAGGGTTCTTTTTGTTGATAAGGAAGGGAAAAGAGATGAACTGCGAACTAATAGAACAAATAATTTCATATAAGCAGGCTAATTATATGAACTTAAATGGATTAAACAATTGGGGTTCTGCTGACTTGAAATGAAAAAAAAGGCAAAAAATGTCATTAAATACAGTTGGGCAGATCTATCCATGAAACAGCATTCACTTTCAGTATTTTTCCTTCTATACTTATCCCTCTTGAACCAACATTTTGATATTCCTCCAATTAAATCCACCTCTGGAAAGGAAAAATGTAGCTTTTGCTATAGATTCTGAGGAAAAAAAAAGATCTGTCACTGTACATTTTCTCCCAGGTCACTAAGGTAGCTCTTGCTGTTTAAATAAGCTGTTCAAGTATGGTTCCCACTTTTCCATCACAGATTCCTAGTCCTTAGCTGTTGTGTTCCGCTTTGGAGGAAAGCAGTCTTTCTACAGAGATGAAAGTAGTGAAGGCTAGGTGGAATGCAGCGCTGTTCTCCCAAACCTTTACTCGTATCTTCTGTGCCTCCTATCACAATGAATTGCTGCAGTTTAACTCCAGCTGGTGGCTAAGTCCCAGGTTGCACCTCACACACTTCCTGCCCCACTGCCTTGGTGGACTGGGAGGAGAACTGGAAAAAAGTAAAAGCCAAAGGCTGACACAAAAAGAGGGAAAGGAATAGAACCCAAGAAACCCAAGTGATGCACAATACAATTGCTCACCACCTGCTGACTGATACCCAGACTGTCCCTAGACAGCAATCTGGGCCTTCCAGATGATTCCTCCCAGTTTATATACTGGGCATGACATGCTGTGGTATGGAATACACCTTTGGTTAGTTTGGGTCAGGTGTCCTGTCTCTGCTTCCTCCTGGCTTCTTGAGCTCCTCCTCACTGGCAGAGCAGGAGAGACTGAAAAGTCCTTGATGGGGGTAAGTGCAACTGTGCAACAATGAAAACAATGGTATGCTACCAGCATTGTCCTCAGACTAAAGCCAAACCACAACACTGCACCAGCTACTAAGGAGAAAATTAACTCTATCCTATCTGAAAAAAGATTGTAAGGGAGTATACAGGTAGCATCTGACTAAAAGTGTATCAGGCATATCACTGCAGTTCCAATGAGATGTTGTTTCTTAGCAGTGATTTTGCTGCTGGTCCTTTTACTCCCTGTCACCTGGGAGGATGTTCAGCTAGAGGGTTAGAGGAGTGTGCAGACATCCCAGGGTAGCAACAGGCACTCTGTAGGCTGTCCTTGCTACATCACATACCTGATGCAGCAGAAGCTGGTAATTTGCTTCTGGCAAGCACAATATAGGTTTGCGGTTAGAATATGGCAGTATGAGGCATAGTCATATGTGACAATCTCAGGGGATCTCATTAATTCTCTAAGACTAATAATATTACAGTGTTACAAATTTAAAGAAAAAGATTTCTAGTTTAGCTGTAGAACTGCAGTTGGTACTTTTCCTAGATAATATGTAACCTGGTAACTACATTCAAGAGTGAGAGAAGAGAAGGCAAAGGCAATCCACCTCAATGCTGTGTGAGAATGCGAACTCACATTGAAGCAGAGAATCATTACAAATGCTGAAATGAACAGAAAGACAAATCCAATTATAGTCTAGTTTTATCAAAAAGGAAACTGACTACCTTGGATGTCTAATACTCCTTTATGCTCAAGAAATGCAGTGTTGCAATTCAAGAAAACTTTTTGCCATTCCCTGTAGGAAATTATTATTTGAGGTGGAGATAAATGGGATTGATACAAAGAGAATAAAGGTTTTGGTTGGGCAGGAAATACACCAGGTTGCACTAAAACCTTGAGAGACGTAATCAGTGATATTCTTAGCTACTTACTGTTGGTATCAAAATGTTCACTAGTGACCTGAGAGTGGGAAATGGGTACATGCACATGAAATCTGTGGATAAGATATATATTGGGAATATTTAGAGTGCTGAGGAGGAACTAATGATCTGATATTGTGCAACTTTGTCACCAGACTAGTAGGAATTGGAATGGAGCTAATCAAAGGGTAACTTTCAGCTGATAATGTGATGGATTTGGGTAAAAAAACAATGTGATTTTAGAGGACATAAAGCAAGGCATTTCTGTTGGAAAGGGGGAAGTACTAGTGCTGCAGTTTGAGAATATGCAGATTCTGAGTTAAAATACTGTGTGCAGCCTGGTTAAAATTTTTCAAGATAATTGTATGCAAACTGAAGCTACTGATGTGAGTGGAAGATACACAAAATAAAACTAGTTGACTATCTTGGGTTAATGAGATCAAGACTCTTTTGCAAGCTGATTTAAAATGCATATACTATAAGCAATTCTTCTCCCGATGCTTAGACTAGTGCCAAAGAGCAAATACTCTGAAGTTCATCATACACTTCAGAAGTCATACTTTTAAATTTTTGAGTAGCTGAAAAATATTTCAGGTGGGACTGGAGGCAAAGTACAAGCCATGTAGTGATAAGCAAGGTTACTTCATGGGGGGAAAGCAACAGAAAAAGGAGAACTTCTGAAGAAAGTGAAATTTGAATATGATTCCCTGATGTCTTCAAAAAGTTGTGAGAGGAAAAGGCTGTGCTTGCTTGCACTATGTCTTTTTGTGATTTATCTTTTGCCCTGTAGGAGTCAAGAAAGGGTTTTCCTTAGATACATTCTATATTGTACAATTCCTCAATTATTATTTCATCCTGCCCTTCTCTGAGAACTGGAATTGAATATCTGTCCATGACCAGAGGGGACTGGACTCGATGACTTGAGTGGTTCATAATATTCCTGTTTGCTGACACTAACCTGTCAAACTCCTCTTTCCTTTCCCTTGACTACAAAGATATAGCTCTGAAACAGTTTTCAGCAGTAGCAATGATCATCTTGTGAAGCAACTTAGGCATGTAAGTTTCAAAACCTGAAACTTAGGTTCCCTTGGCAATGGCTAGGTTTTTGAAGTATTTCCATTTCAAGTCTGTGATTGCCTTGGAGGCTCTTATCACTGGATGGGGTTAGCTAGGTTAGCTAAGCACACATGAAATGCCTGGGGCAGTTTTCAATAAGCATGACATGATTTATAGCAGCTAGGTTTGTTTTGATTCTTTTCCTCACAAGCCATTCAGTTTTGTATTCATGAAAGCTTTCTCCTTTCACATGCAAAAGAATAACTTGAACTTCAGCACATAATATTTTTTTTGCTTTATAACCTTCTCTTCCTCTGTAGCTCTTTGTCTCCATCATGAAAAGTGTTCTGTTCCCTTTGCTAAAACTGAGGATTGGTACTATTTGTAGTGTAAGAGCGTAAGTCTTTCCGCCTCTTGAAGTGCTTACCATATTTTCATACTTACTGAAGACTTGAATGTCATTAAAATTTGTCTCGTATCTCCTTTGTTTAATAAGGACCTCAGATACATTGATCTTCCAAATCTGTGTCATACTATTTGATTTTGTTTGTAAGGCATCTCCTTTCTTCTACAGTTAGATAATCAGTCTCCTTTAGGAGAGCAAAAAGCATTGTATGTAAGCAATCAATATGGTGATTTCTTGACAAGAGCACACCCTCAGTTATTGGCTGTTTTCTTGTTTCACTTTAAATATCCTCTAAAATTCTGTTGAATATGAGTAAGACTGGAGGAATCTGGCCTTATTTTTTGCAGCACAGCATTTGTGTCTGTGGTCACAGAGATGTTCATCAAAGCTATAGGGACTGCAACATAAGGGCAAAGAAGGTTTTGGGGGCAACACGTTAAGATAGTGCATGGTACTAGGGTGGTGTTGAAAATGTGTTACTTGAACCACTTTCAATTTTAATTGCAAAAGAACCTTACTATTATTGTAATTCTTGAGGTTAAGATTTAACAAGAAAAAAAGAAAAAAATGTAGTGAGGAGGAAATAAAGGTGATCTGGCAGTTTTTCTGAGGCTCTTGATCTTTTCCTCACATGGAACTTTCAAGCTCTAGGTGGCTGTCCAAAAGTGGCTGCTGAAGCATTGTTTCATATGGAGAGAAAAAGGAAAGCAGCACCAGGCCCGGAGAAACTCTGGGACATGGAGGTGCTGCCATCTCTTGTCAAGATGGAACTTGGATCTAAAGTTGCATCTCTGCTGTGGGTTCTGCAAGTGCTGCAGAGACCTGTCTCCTGTGTCCGTGCATGCTCTGGTCATGCTCTCCATCCAGCCCCTGCCCATGCTCACTTTGCAGGGGGAAGTACCAGTGCTCACAGGAGGGGGCTACAGGCAGGCAGCACACATGGACCTGCGTCTGGAAAGGTTGCAAAAGAAGAAAATTAAAAGATAAATTTGCTATTAAATTGTTTGCAATAAATTTGGGCACAAGCGCTTCCGAAAAGCAGAACTTGACTTCAGGGTACATTTTATCAGTTACACAAGGCATGTTTAATTTGGAAACAACTTTTGTCATCCCTTGGCTTTTAAAAACAAATCCACAGAATATGAGAAAATGCAAACTCTTGAGATACCATCTCATCTCTCCTTTTTGAAAATTAGTTCTGTTATATCTAAACTTGATAGTTGTCATGGCAAACCCAATGTATGTTACCTTATTAGAAGTCTTTTTCTTAATAGAATTTCAGCAAAATTTAGATCTCATCAAAGTTAACTATGGAGGTTTTAAATCTTAAACATACCAAAGATGACCTTGAATTGTCTTCGCCCATGCTGGAACTGCCTGGACTTCAACAGACATTTCTGAAAGAAAAATTACAGTGGCAGTGTATGACACACAGATCTTTCATTGGTCATGTGAGGGGAAAAAGATGATTGTGTCTACATGCAGCAATATTTATCAGGGCTTAACTTATGATGTAATCGACCATTGTCATTAAGCTTTAAATTATAAAACTCTGGCTAGAAGATTTTATTTTGAGTCATAATTTTCTCTATATATCAACCAGATTATTTTGTAGAGATATGAAAGTAGATGTTTGGCTTCCTTTAGACACAAGACATGGTATGTTTTAGTGGAAATTATGAGTAATATCACATTCAGTTAATTAAACAGTCATTTGGTCCTTTCTCTGAAGAAGGACTTGCTGTTGGGTGAACTGTTGTACCATTTGTTTTGTATACATTAATTTACAGATGGATATCAACAGCACAGGCAGCTAGGGTAATGAAGCATTAAAGGGACAAAAAAGACAAAATTGCTGGCACTAGCTCTTTTAATTTAAGGGCTAGAAAAAAAAGACTAATATGGAGTTGCTATTCCTGTGCTTTGGGACTTGCGAGAACATCCGTGAAATGCCAGGCCCAACTCTGACATTTACTTTTGGCTAGCGCTAAGTTCTCTGTAGAGGTCTGTTATGAGCAGAGATGTGACATAATACAGTTTATTTCCCCATCTCTTTGTGCTGGCCAAAAAGGGTTCAGACACACATACTGTAGGCTTTGCTGTTACTATGAGATAAAGCCACATGGTACACATTTTATATATGTATATATAAATATATATATATGAAAGAAGAATGTGTTTTTCAAGCTTAATTTCTTTCTAATTTTGAATTTTTTTCTGGTTAGCAACAACCATATCCTATCATGAAGCTAAGTCAGACACCTAGTGTTTACTTCAAATTAATTCACTGAGTCTATAATTCATACACTAAACGTACTCATAGCTATTCCTCAGTACTGGGAAATACTGCGCATGTTAAAATACTTTACAGGTGAATTTTTGAAGGACTAAATGTGACTTCTGGTAATCTGATAGTAAATACAAATCAGGATCTTGCATGAATATACTGAATTACAATAAGGGTTTTGTAACTTAGTGCTTTGAGTAACATTTACAGTAATTGTCTATAAGGAACAAGTATTGAATTTCACAATCCAATAATTTGGTTTTTTTATGTAACTAATAATTGAAGGTTTGAGCATTTTGCTTAACTTCCTGCTCCATAGGGAATACTTACTATGTTATATTTCTGCATGTTGAATTCCTTAACAGGTCAATTTCCTAGAATTTTGTTAATGCACCAAGGCACCTGTATATTTTGTCTCAAACACATCATCTTGCATGTATAAAATAAGGATTAAAATGAGGAATCTTTTTTCTATTACAAGTAAGATTATAGAAATAATACCCTTGATGCTCTGCTTTGATTTGTGCTTAAATCAAAAGAAAAATCTTGTGTAAGAAAAATCTTGTGTACATTATCCGAAAACTCAAGTATTAGGTGGTTGTATTATGAGAGTTCTTTTCAGGAAAGGAAAAAGTTATAGGTAAAAAAATCACTTTATCCTGATTCATTGGAGCTTCATTGGAGCTTTTCTCGATGAGCCAAGTTTCTAGTTTTACTGGTGGAAACAGCCCATAGCTTTAGCCACATCAAGATTTTGTTATGCTAGCAACTGCAAATGGACTTTATGTCTAAGTGAAAGCCCTCTGTGCATTAGGAAAACAGCCTCTTACCTATGTAAGTATCTGTTGCCACAGTAAATTTACCTATATATGCCATGGTGATGATGAGCTACCTTTCTCATCATCCTGGCTTTGGTAAATATTTTTTCAAATAGCCCTGAAAAATACCAGCCAAATATTGCGAGATGAGAAGAGGTTCTGTGCTGCATAGGTTGGGCTTTCTGATGTCATTAGGTCTTAAGTGGTGGTACCCTCTTGCTCTTCCAAAAAGAAAGACATGAGTGGAATTAATTTCTTCTAAATAGAATAACAACATGTCATGGTTACTTAAATCAGTGTCAAGTACCTAATGTTAAATATCAGTTATCAACAAACTACTAATCCATTTTGTCAGATGGAATCTGCACATAATAAATAAAAATGAAGTACAATTTGAATATATAATTGTTACTTGAGGGACTAAATAAATGGCAGTAGTAGACTCCCATAGCTGATATAAATGTTTTGAAGACTTAGGAATATAAACTATGTTTCTTTACACTATGACAACAAAGCATATTCTGCTTTAATTTTGTGTGTGTGTGTATCTAGCTAAGATATCTATTTAGGGAAGGTGGACTGGTTGAAATTCTCTTTAGGTGAGTTATATAACTAGGAAGTCTAAAGATTAAACAGCTGTGAGATTTTTGGATTACAATTCATTAAGTCTGCCTCTATTAATTTAATTTTTCAATTTATTTTCCTATTTCAATTGTTAAAGGTTGGTGAGGAATATGCCCTCCCATTATGGAGTGCTTTCTTGTCTTCCCAGAGAGAATGGTTGTCACTATGTCTTATCTTAGAATAAGGTTTTATTGAATCCTGCAAGTAACGTTAAAAATATAACAATTTGCAGTAAATTCTAAAAGGAATTTTAAATTGTTATGGGACAGTTATTTCAAAATTTAAAATTAATACTTTCTCCCAACAGTGTTAACAAAATGAAAGGTACTAAACTATATTTTCAAGATTGATTATCCAATATTGCTGGGAAAGTTTTTTTGCAAAAATACACTTAAATATGCTAATTCATCAGCAGAATGTAACCAAAATTGTCTCACTTTTTTACCAGCTCAAAAAATTATATAGATTATATAGTGAAATAATCAAACTCCAGTTGTGCCTGTAGTGATTTAGCAGGCAGTCTGAGGTGCTCCTGGGCTGCTTACAAGAGATTGACCGCACTTTCTTTCATACCCCTTTGTATGATACAAATAACTTTGGTTGAAATCTAAATGGGTAACTCTTCAATTAATATAAGACATGATCAAAAGGTGTGCTACAGCACAAACTTGCTTGGTATTTAAAAAATGATCTTGCTTTATTATAGCATGATGTCTTTATGGTCTCTCTCTACTAGATAAGTCAGGAATTATTTCTTGCGTATAAATGATATTTCTTCTTCATGTTGAAGTTGTGTTCAGTATGGGTTTTACTTGTTTGCAGAGTAATACAAATGACTTTTGAAATCGTAGATGTACCTCAGGTTTGGTTCTAGAGACCCAGACTTTTCCTGGGGAGCAAGGAGAGCCTACATTTTGACCTTGTAATCAATTATTTGGGTAGCCTGATTCATGCAGTTAGAGGTAAGAGATCCTATACTTACTTGACTTCCTCTCCGGTGCAGTATAGGTCTTCAGATGAAGATACTGCACTTGTGAGCAAAGACCATGCAAGCAAAATCTGTAGGCTGTTTCCCATATTAACTGTTGGAACATTACCACTTTGTAACATAAGCAAACATTAATGGGATCACAGTGCAAGAAAACAAACTGAAATGTGTTATTTAGAGCTCTGTTCTAGGAAGGTACTGTGTCTTGCTCCTTCATTGTTGTCAACATATGTTTGCCTGTAGTTCAAGTGGTTTTGACAAGAGGCTCAGCATATTGCATCCATTCCCCAACAAGACTGTTTTATTTTAGAGCACTCATTGGGAATGGACACAATGCAGTCCAAGAAGAGGAGGTCATTAAGCTTGAATCTCTCATTATAAGAGTTCCTAAACAGTGATGTGTTGAAGAAAGGGAAAATTATATTAACACTTCTTATTCACAATATAAACAGTAACTTGTATTTAAAAAAAAAAAAAAAATAAAAATCCACTGAAAATTGAATTCTACTTTTTCATGCATTTAGAAAACTTAATTTGACATCAAACTTCTAATTTTTTTTCTTTTTGAGAAAGAAATATTTATTACTGGACTCTATGAACTCAGTGCAGTGCCATAAAAGCTGAATGAATTAGAACCTTTAAATTTCTGATCTCAAAAAAAAAAGTCAGTGGTAGAAATGTACTTTTCAGGAATATTTCACAAGTACAAACATTGACAGTTTGGGGACACATATTTTCAAATACGGCAAGTATTAAGAAGTATGACAAAATTGAAAATTATTTAAAAATACAAGTGTCTAATGATTTATTGAAAGCAATTGTTGCTTACAGCTTTATCGCGGTAGTCAAATAGTTTAGACAGTTTGAAGGAATAGCAGGTTCTGGTGCTTTTGGTTTGTTTTGGTTTGGTTGGATACGTATATGTTTGTCTTTTGGCACTGAAATGAACTTTTGAAAATTACTTATGTTTTTGAAAACTACTTATGTTCCATGATACATGCAAAGATCTTGTTCAGCTATCTTGGCACAAGTGACAGTCTTTGATAGCGCAATAGAACAACTCAAAAGTGCTTGAAAAAGTGTATTAAACCAGCAAAATAGCTCAGGTTCCCAGTTTTGACACCTGTTTGAGGATAGGAAAAGAGGCACAAGGGAAAGTAAGGGTACCAAATGAAGCAAAGCTTCAGCTGCTCCCAGGCTGGCTTAGCACTGCAAAGTGAAAGCCAATGCAGTGTTAGGCCCAGCACCTCTGGTTTGCATTAGCAGGAGGGAAAGATTTATTGGCTTCTGCTGCCTTTCAGGTTTTCCAATGCCAACTAACAATAAGTATAGATTATTGTGCATCAGATCTAGGAAATTGCTTTCCACCAAGTTGGAAGTTAAAAGTTAATAAAAAAAAAAATAATTATTTTTAGTATGTTGCCATATTCTCCATCTTAAAAGGTGGTGCTTACCCTTCAGCAGTCATTGACAGTTTAGGATTTTTGCATGCACTATTTAATGTGTATAGAGACTAGAACAGTTTGGGGATTGTCTAAATTGTCAGGAACAGTACCCTCTCTTTTGTCATATGCATGAAATCAATGAGGAAAAAAGACCTTTATACAAATGAAGAAATAGTCACAGACTGCCAAAGACTTAAAATACCCTTGACTGACTTAAATATTCAGCTATATGGGAAACTTAACAGCAGCAATAGTAATAAGATACTTGATTTTTAAATTAAATCTCATTGAGATTAGTGTAACTTGAGATATTTGAAATCTTCAGGTAAGGATTTGTACAGGACGTGAAATTACTCACATGTCAGAAAAAGCTGCAGGAGTCGAGACAAGGAAAAGTATAAAATTCTCAGGATGCTGAAGAATGATTCTCCCTCCAAGCATTTGCAATGCTTTGTCTTTAGAGGATTAAGCTTCTGCTTCCTTTAGACGTTTTGGTATATTGGATTTATTTAAGGAACAACTCCATGTTTTGCATATTTATAAACAGGGAAGAGCTATGTAAGCTATAGATTTTGATTGAGATACATTGATAAGACTGTTACCTCCTGTAGAATTTCCCACAAGTTTATCAGTCTGCATTTTCATTTGGGGGATACTTCTTTCAGAAAGCAAAATCAGATTACTTCAGCCAACACTAAAAGCATAGCTAGTCTTTACATTTTTAAAGGATGCAATGCAAGTCTGCTTTGCTGCTGCTTCCTTTTCCTTTTTTTTGGGTGTGATGTGCTCAGTTTGTTTTCCAAACACTATACCTTTGCTTGGTTTCCCTGTTAGATAATTGCTACTAAATTTTTGATGAGTGTTCTGGCACTTTCACCACACTTTCTCCTACCCTTGATATGCATTAATTGGAGTGAAATGAAAATATTCATCTACCATACATGATTTCTGGCTTCCTTGGAAAGCTTCCACTGTGATTGATATTTTTTTCAGTCCCTTTTCCATGTTGCTCTACTTGTTAGCATTAGCTTTGTTACTTCACTTGGGTTCCTTGCTGTAATTGCAACCCACCTAGAAATTTCCTCCTATAAATCCACTTCTTAAGGAAGTGTCTCGCTAGAACATTACCTTTTATTTGTTAACAGCTAGCCCCTGGCTGAAGATGCTTCCAGTGCCTCCACATGGCATCTCCACCTGCTCCCTGCTTGCAAAGAGGTTACTGTGGGTACCAGCAGCAGCTCAGTTTAAACCTGACTCACGTGGGCAGAGGCAGCTCTGAGAATTCACTCTTATCAGGCTGAGTTTAGTGTTTGGATTTTGTCTGTTCAGCAAAAGTTGCGTGGCTGCATAGCTTCTTCTCGCATTATTTACTTCTTTTTTGGCACTGAGCAAAGAGAAGCTAAGAAAGAGAGAGCGTGCTAATAGCTGACAAATCACCATGTCATCTTCTCTCTAGCTAAGCCTTGGCAACTTTTCAGCTAAAATCTCTCCTGTGGTATGTTTTCATGAATGACAATTTATGCTTTATCAGTTCTGAGGCTGTGGCGTTTCCCACCATCGCCAGTGGGTGACTCCCTTGGCACTACTTATTGTACTTTGATGGCAGGCTGGTGGGGCAGAGCCTGTGGAGAGACTTTCATGTCTCACGTTCTTTTGAGGTTTATTTGCATCTAAGGAAAGATAAAAGCTCAAAAGCCTAAACCACTTTGCTCAATATTACTAGCAGTGTTTTCCTCAAAAGAAACTTAGATTCCAGACTGAAACAACAAATGGAGAAAATGAGAACTATTCCTTGTTTTCAAGGAACAGTGTAGCTCATAGTCATTTACCTTGCTACACACACCCCAGACAAAGACCCGAGTGTTCCCTGAGGAAACTGAACTGCGGCACAAGTAACTTCCATGGTGCAGCTGCCAGGCTGTGCTGGGCTGGCGTGAGGGATGTACTTGCTTCCATTGGTATTGCTTAGCCCCTCCCTGCTGGACCAGTGGATAACAGCGTGAATAAGTCTTAAAACAAAGTTAGTAAGTCCACAACTTAGCAGACATACAGATGTCTCCACTTATCCTTGTTATTTTTGTAGCAACTACACAGAGATGCCTTGCTGTCACTACAAGAGCAGAAGAACTTTTTAAAGTAATAGTTTTCTACCTTAGAAATGAGCTGTAATATTTAGCAAATGCCACTGAGCTGGAAGAACAGTTTCAGGGAAATACAGTTTCTCAGTCATTGACTTACAATTTTTTGCAGTATACAGTTAGGGGAAATTTTGGGGGGTGATTTTTCCCCCAAACTGCAAGTTTGGGAAAGCTGAACTTAAAGTGGCTTCTTTGCTTCTGCTTTGATTTTGTACTGAGGCTGTATTACAATGTCAGCTGTGATAATTGAACTGGATAAGCTTTCTTCAGATGAGATTGAGAGCAAAAAGGATTCCAAGTCAGACTTTAAAGAAGGCAAATTCAGTGATTTGTGTGCCGGTTATCATGCTTTTCAACTTCACTGCTCGCATTCTGCACCAGCTGGTAAGCATGCATTTATATAAACTATTTCCTCAAATCTGTGTATATTTACTCATGTAACATGTTGCAAGTAAACTGCAAGACCTGATAACAAAACCAAAGAATTTGTTGCTGTCACATACAGGCATGCATTATATGAAGTAATTTTTACTGTAGAAATAGGGGAGAATGTGTGTTTTTTAATAAAAGTCAGTGTCTCCTGAGCATTCTGGATGTAGGGAACTGCTGGAAAGAGCCCAAGAGACTGCTACCTTGGCACTACCTGGAAGATGAGCTTTCCATAGGACATGACATGGATTTTGTGCAAGTTAGAGCAACCCCAGCAGCTGCTCTTTGACTTGGCAGAGTGTGCACGTAAGGTATGCTCTCCAGCGCTTAACACTGTGTCTCTTTTTCTCTTTTCACTGTTAGTTTTTGAGCACATCAGGGCTTGTAAAGAGGGAACTGTGTATACTGTAAGATTACTTTTTCATGACCAGAATGTTTCATGGATTGTTTATTTGTTGGTAGGTGTTACATGTAGTTACAATAGGTCCCCAAAAATGTCAATAAAATAAGCATCAAGAACTCTGATTTCTCTGAAAATTAGCAGTCATAGAGAACACAGAGTGTAGCTGCTTTGGATTGACTAATATAAGCAAGGGGATATAGTTATGCACAACCACCTGCAGTTAATCAGTGGCATTTGTTATGCCCCTAAAACGTTCTTAAGTATTGGACGGTCATTTACTTAGGAAACACCTTTCAAGAATTATTCCTCTGGTTTCTTGTGGACTTCATATGTATTTCGACTTGCATAACTCCCCAGGGATAATTTGAGTTTGTATTTTTACTTGCTTATGATCTCTGGAACAAAATACGGACAAGACAAATGGAGAATATCTGAATGGAAAGTGACACTTTATCCTGTGACAGGACAACCAACCTGTAGCTGTTGAGCTGCAACTTTCACTTGGCTAAAGTAGTGAATGTGTAAATAAAGCATTGATATTCTTAACTCCGTAACAAACTTCTGGAATGTATTTTACTTATAAATTCAGTTCCTACACATTTAAATAGCCAAATGGTTGGGATGTAATGCTACTTACTATTTTGCAAGAAAAAACGTAACTTGTGCTTTCAGTAATAGAAACCTTTTAATTTTACTTCCTATAAAGCCTCCTCTGGGTTTTGTAAAGCAGAATTTTCTCAGATGAAACACTTCAGAAAGTTTGTCTTGTATGTTAGCAGGTTTTTGCAAGATCCAGAATCAGGTGGCTGTCTGTTCCCCTGGGATCCTGGAACACAACTTTAAAAATAACCTCTCCTACCCCAAAGAAGTTCCATTAAAGAATTGATGCCTGTGCTAAGTGATATACTTTGTTATGTTCCCTAAACACCAAAGTAACCTGTTCTGGCCTACCTGACTGAAAAAGGGTAAAGTGGCCTTTCAGCTTTAGCGACATGTTATTTGTGGAACTACCCTGTTCAGAGTTTTGCAGGAAGGAGATAATAAAAAAAACAAATCTCCTTGTTGGGATTCTTCCACTTGGAAAAAAAAAATATTTTCTTTGGGAGAGAATTACTATTTCCATGTATTTGTTGCAAACAGTTTATTTTGCCTAAAGCAGGAACAATGCTAGCAAGCCTCATTGACAATATTTTATCAGAGTTTGGGGATTTTATTGGTTTGTGGTTTTACATCATGGGAAGAAACAAATAGATGATGATACATTGTCTTAGCATTTTTGGGGTTTGTATTTTTGGGATTTTAATGAATGATGCATTAAAGCAAATGCAATCTCATATTTTGCCTTCTAAAATTCTTTGATACATGTATTTTAGCAGTGTCTAAACTTAGCAAGCCCTTTATAGTTTCCAGTGTTCTGTTGGATTGGCTAAAGTCTGAATGGAACAGTATAAACCAGACCTCTTTGGCTTTCACATGTCACTTCTTAAAGGAGACTTCTACTTGCTGTCATGGCTATTAAACATCAGCAGCTCAAATTTATACTGTAATGAGAGACTCTATTTCTTCATCAGCAAACTATTCCCCAGCAGTGCTGTCTGACAGGAAAATTAAAACTTTAAGCTATTGGATGTAACTGGAATTTTGCTCTAAGAATTTAGGGTTTGTTGCTTGGTTTTTTTTTTTTTTTTTTTTTTTTCAGATAGCAATATCAATATGAAAATCTTCAATGAAATCATCATTCTACATCAAGGTGCTACGCTGAGGTTTACTAATGTTGTCTCCTCTGCCCCATAGGACTCCACACTCTGCCTTGGGAGTCTTACATTTAGGCTTAATGCTTCTTTTTATTTCCAATTAGCTTATTTTTAGGATTTGAAGAGTTCTCCTCAAATTACAAATCACCAACCAATGGTAGTAAAAAGTACACAAGCTATGAAAACATAAGTGCTAATTGTGAACCTACAAAAAAAAATGGCAGCAAAGAGCATGTCCTTCCATTCAATCTCATGTCCACATAGTCTGTTCAAAATCTATAACACTCCATTTGTACTATAGAGCAGAGAATTCAATATAGAGATTATCACTTAAGAAACACTTTTCTTCTTGTAGAACTGATGTGTTAATTTTAAATATAACACCTAACAGTGCAAATACAGAAATGTGAATACTCTTACAAAGTGGTGTCCTGAAATAGTCCATGCTCAGAATGGAAAATGGAATTGTTGCTGGGGCAGGAAAGCACTAACCATATGTTAATTTTGTTCCTGCTTTAACCAAACCAAATGCAATAGGATGTAAATGTGACATTACTTCTCTACATCTCTTGTTAAATGAGAAAGAATGTTGCCATAAATAAGGATTAACTTTCTGTATATCACTGAAATTTCAGTTCTGGTGCAAGTACGAATCCTAAGGCTTTTTTATTTGGGAAGATTCATAGAATAGATTCATAGAATCAGCTAAGTCGAACAAGACCTTTAAGGTCATAGAGTTCAACCTTTATCCCAGAACTGCCAAGTCCACCACTAAACCGTGTCACTAAGGGACTCATCTACATCTAGGGATGGTGATTCTACCACTTCCCTGAGCAGCCTGTTCCAATATTTGATCACCCTCTTGGTGAAGAAATATCCAGTATAATCTCCCCTGACACAACCTGAGGACATTATACGTCACAATACATTGCAGAGAGTAACAATGCTAGAATTAGTACAGTGTCGTGGCTTAAGGCCCTCAGCAGTTAAATCACTCACTCCCCCCTCTTTCTTTCCCCAGTTCTGGGGGGATGGGGAGGAGAATCAAAAGATTTCAGCTCCCACAGATTGAGATAAGAACAGTTTAGTAACTATGATATAAAACAAATCACTACTGCTGCCACCAATAATAATAATTACAAGGGAAATACAAGGGAAAAGAATACAGCCGCTCGCCACCGATACCCAGCCCAACCAAGCAGTGCACCCCCCACCCTTCTGGGTTTCTGCTCTCCGTTGTTAGATCCTGGGCATGACATACTGTGGTATGGAATACCTCTTTGGCTAGTTTGGGTCAGGTGTCCTGTCTCTGCTTCCTCCTCGCTTCCTCTCCTCCCTGGCAGAGCATGAGACTCAGAAATTCCTTGGTCAGACCGAAATATTACCAAGCAGTTACTGAAAACACTGGTGTTATCAGCACAGTTTGCAGGCCCAAAATCAGAAAAACAGCGCTGCACCAGCTACCAAGAAGGAGAAAAATGACTGCTACTGCTGAGCTCCTGACATATAGAAGTGTTGAATTAAAATTCTTTGTATAGAATACAGACTTTCCATGTAGAGTGTTACTGAAACCTTTGGTATTTATCACTTAGAATCATAGAATCATAGAACAGTTAGGATTGGAAAGGACCTGAAGATCATCTATTTCCAACCCCCTGCCATGGGCAGGGACACCTCACACTAAACCATGCCACCCAAAGCTATGTCCAGCCCGGCCTTGGACACTGCCAGCGAGGGAGCATTCACAACTTCCCTGGGTAACCCTTTCCAGTGCCTCACCACCCTCACAGTAAAGAAATTCCTCCTTATATCCAATCTAAACTTCATCTGTTTTAACCCATTACCGCTTGTCCTACTGCTACAGTCCCTCGTGAAGAGTCCCTCCCCAGCATCCCTATAGGCCCCCTTCCGATACTGGAAGGCTGCTGTAAGGTCTCTACACAGCCTTGTCTTCTCCAGGCTGAACAGCCCCAACTTTCTCAGCCTATCTTCATCTGGGAGGTGCTCCAGTCCCCTGATCATCCTCATAGCCCTCCTCTGGACTTGTTCCAACAGTTCCATGTCCTTTTTATGTTGAGGACACCAGAACTATACAATATTCTGAGTCAGGTCTCGGAAGAGCAGGGTAGTGGGGCAGGGTCACCTCTTTGGACCTGCTCATCACGCTCCTTTTGATGCCACCCATTATAGAGTAGAATTTCCTTCGGTGCTTGGTGTGTCTGCTGTTCAGACTTCTCACTGGAAGCAAACCTAATCTCAATATTGCAGCTGTAAATATTTGTGCAGATTTAAAACTCATTATCCTTGATATATAATGTTCTGCTCACGTCTTAATCTAGACATGGCTGAAAGAGTTCAGTCTACAATCATGTACTATCTATCTCCTAGTATTTGTTTTGCAGCAGTAAGACAAATAATACTCAATAATTTCTCCACCTTAATTTTCTGATATATTCCTAGAGATGGTTTTGTCCTAGTAACAATCAGGAAGAAAGAAACCTCTTTAATATATATATAAAAAACAAGGCATGAGCCTTGTAATATAGGACTTAGTAACATAAGGGGGGGGGGGCTGTCAGGGTACATCACTCAAACTTCTGAAATGAGACATGCATTAAATCAGATGGATTTGATGCTATGGGTTTTGGTAGAATAGTACTGGGCTAGAGAAACAAATTTTTCTCCTGTCTTTTTTGTGTTATTTTTTACTGAGGATTTTTTGGGGGAAGGGATATGTGAAAGTTATTTTCCAGATAATAGTTGCTATGTTTCAGAAGTTATTTTTACTGCTGGTCTATTTATGTATTAGAAACCCTCATACAGCAAAGGGATGATATAAAACAAACAAAATGAAACATTAAATTTAGATCAACTAAAAAGAGTTAAAAACCAAAGAACACATTCCTGCAAAATGCTTTGATCCATGTGGCATAAACACCACAGCCAGGCTTATGGGTTGCTCAGGGAAAAGGAAAGAGGACTTAGTGGGTAAAGATGATGTAACTGAGTAAATACGTTTCAGTGTTTAGTATTTTGTCCTCAAGAACATCAGTGTAGTAAGCATGGTGGAAAAAACTTTGTTTTTCTATTTTAACAGGGCTTGAGGGGCAGAATTGTCTTTAGGAGTCAGAAGAGCAGGGGAATACTTGATTTTCACCAACTCTCGTGGTTTAAACTTCTCACTCAGTTCACTCACTCACTCCCCCCTCTTTCTTCCTCCAGCTCACAGAGGAATGGGGAGGAGAATCAAAAGAATGCGACTCCCACAGGTTGAGATAAGAACAGTTTAGTAACTAAAGTATAACATAAATCACTACTGCTACCACCAATAATAAT
>JASSUY010009426.1:0-29591 GCA_032466535.1 Forpus xanthops | reverse complement strand
AAAAATCCAAAACACAGTGCTACACCAGCTACTGCTTAAAGAAAAATGACTGCTGCTGCTGAACCCATGACATACATGCTCCAAGAAAATTCATATTTGTATTAAATTGAATATTTCTCCTAAATATATGGCATGAGAGACTTTATAGTAGAAAGGATAGTCTGTAGCATCAGTTGATTAGGAGGGCTATGTGATCTTTGAATCTAGAAAGCTTGTACAGGCATTCAGTGACTTTTTAAATGTGTTTCAGCTGCTGTGGATCTCAACTGAAATTTTTGTAGTAATTTATGTGTGTTTATGTATATGTATAGAACAAATTCTTATAAAGCAAGAACATCCTAGACTATTCATAGCCAAGTCAGTACTAATTATGGGTATATTTAGTGGTTATATGCTAGCAAATATGAAGAACCCAGAAACACTACTTTGTAAGGGACCTTATGAATTTCTCCTGTACACAACTTACACAAAGCTCAAGATGACACTTGCCTGTGTCTGCAAGCCTGGAGACAGTCAGTAAAGACACAAAACACCCATTGCTCCCTGCCATCCTGTAACAGGCCTAGGGGGAGGACATATGCTGACAGCAAGAGAATAAGACTCAGCATGTTTTACTGAGAGCTGCAAATTTCTGTTGGGGACTCTTCTACCTCAGTCTAACATCTGGTCTTGCAAGCCTTTGTCAGGGTTGATGTACTAAAGTAGCTCTTAGGTTTGGAAAGTGGAAGGAGAATGGATAGGGTGACTCTGCCATGTCCCTTCTGTCTGTTTTTCTATGACTCCTTGAAAACAAACAACTAAAACTCTGAGTGAGATTATTTTCAAGCACTACCGGTCTCCAAGACCACAAGCCTGAAAATTCCAAGAATGTTTTATCTACAGGAAATTGTCTTTCACTTGTGACTGCTGTCTTGTTTAGTTGTTGTTTTGGTTTTTGCCTCTTCTAACAGAAATAACCTTTCTTCTAATATTTAGAAAATACTGCTAGTTTATTCTATGGGCTGCTTATAATGCATCCTGCTGCTTTAACCTATTTTCTTACAGAATTGTGAGTTTATGGCATTTCAATCAAGTCATCCTATTAAAGGTGTGAGCACTGTTTTGTGTGAGATGAAGACTTGAGCACTATTTACATCAACACCTGACAGAGCCTGATGATTATGCATTCTTTCAGTTCTCCTCCCCAACCCTCTGGGGGCTGGGGCGGGGGGGGGGAGGTAGGGAGAGGACTGAGCAAGCCCCTATGTGGCTGAATAGCCAGCTGGGTTTAAACCACGACATCTACATAGCAGCTTTTCTGCTACACTTTTGACTAAATTCTCACTCATTTCCTAAACCTTGACAAGACAGGCAATCTGCCTCCCCATTAGAATCACATGCCCACTGCCCATCATTGCAGTCAGCTACCAATGAATGAGATGACTGTAAACTAAGCTACATTTACTGGTACCTGCTAGTACCAGCTAAGTCTTCTTTATCTCTTAATATAAAAAGAAACCCCTGGTGAGCGCATGTGCTTACAAGATTTACAGTAGGGATTAGAATCTGGAAGATAAATTTTCCTTCCCATTTCACGCGTGCAATCTATTGCCAGGTCAGGATGCATTCTGTCACTTAACACAAGAGAAAACTCTGGCATGAAAACCAGGATGTGTTTCACTCTATTAATCAAAGCTGGTATAAACCTATCTTTAGACCTTGTCCAGACAAGAAAGAAAAATAATGTCCAAACTAAAATAAGCTCTTACCTGGCTTTATTTCTGTGGGTCTTATTTTCCCATTTTTTCCTGTTTTTTCTCAAAATGTTTGAGGTTTAGTTGGAATTTTACTGCTAAAGGGTGAACAGTGGTCCCTCAAATGTCTTATTTCAGGTCTGTGATAGCTTATGAATATCTGTATTAATACTAAAATGGCCACAGGAGTCTCCAAGCAGGTTTTTATTTGTACTAGATGTTATGCTAACATCTAGAAAGACTTAGTCTTCAAAGATTTTAGAAGGTTTAAGAACTTAAAGGTATTAAAACTTCACCAAAGCAAAACTTCAGAGCTGGACATGGCTACTGAACAGCAACAAATATCTGTTCAGTAACTGGTTCCTGTTTTGGACATTCAGATTACTTTTATTCCCTGCTTCTGGGTTTGATCCTGACCTTACAATTGCTTCTGTTTAAGTTAGTCCAATCAACTTGCTATAGTTATGTTAGGAGCCATTTATTTCACATCTTCTGTATATCAATGCTTTCATGGGCAGTCTTACATACTCTTAAAAATTATTTCTCCAAACAAAGAAGAAACTCATTGCAACCGCATCTCATTAAACTAGCCTATTGTCCTATAGAAAAATCAAATAAATAAAACATAAGCATATTTATGTTCCATCCACTCCACCTGTTCTATCAGATTCTCCTCCAGTAGATGAGAACATTGCAATGCAAGGATTTATCAATTGCCTCTCAAATTCAGGAGAGGTAATTTTTAACCTTCTTTATAGCTGGCCTTAGGTTTTAAATCTCTCCATATGAGCCACAAGTAATAATTAGAACAATTAGTTCCTGCTCCTCCACGATAATTGCTAGCATAAATTGAACTGACTTTCCTAAAAGTTCCCCTAAAGAGTCAGAAAGAAAGAAAGAAAGAAGGGAAGAAAAAAACCAAATCCCACTAAACAATTGAGGGAAGGAAAAGGCTGTAGGCACAAACAGGCAGAAGTAAATGGGAAAAAGAAAAGCAAGACAATTTTCCACATTCCATTCCTGTGATGCTGCCTCACTCACAAGCACCACATATATAACATTCCTTCTTGCAGGCAATAGGCCTCCCTACCCCAGGTGCCATCAAAAATTATGGGAAGGAAGAAAAAAAGAGCTCATATCTTAAAAGCAACCCTGTTTTTCATCAAAATGTATTGCTTTAAGGCAGCCATCTGACTGAAAAAGGGAAAAAAGAATTAAGAGAGTCTTGCTCTCTCAATTTCTGTGTAATGCTGAGCCAAAAGAATAACTGAACAATAATGAGCAAGAACTTAAATTTACCAAGTTAAAGGGAGAAACACTGCCGTGGAATAATTTGCTAATGGGGATTAAGTGCAGGTCAACATAGCCCTCTGTGGTCAGCAGCAACAAAAGCAGAATCAAGCAGAAACTCATTACAGATCTAGTACCAAGAGTAGGAATACTGTATTTAATGATTTCAAAACTTGGTTTTCTTTAGAATCAACGCAAACCCCAACAATTTCAAATTATTTCTTATTTTAAAGGAATAGTACAACTTGTTTTATTTCTTTCAAAGTTTTCAGCTTAAAGATTAATTTTTTTTTTCTACTATGCAATATATAAAAATATTTAAAGTAAACAAGAAACACTCATGTTTGATTTAAACATACTAATGAATCTCAAGAAATAATTGGGTCGATCCACATAGAATATGTTCTCTCAAAAAAGATGCTCTGCTTCACAACTTGATTGTCCAGTGTTGCTTTATTGCAAATACATTGCTTAAGTGCACTCAGTTTTGCTGGAAATAGAGTGAAAGTGGTTAATATGATTATTTTAAACTGTGAAAGGGGGAAAAAGAATCTTTAAAATATTTCATGCCACTTTTCTAATTATATAATGACCCAATTCCTTCTATTTTCTTCTCTCTATGAAGATACCCTGATATCCCCTATCTCTTAATAAAATATCTCAGGACAAGACTGACATTTTACAATAGTACTGTAGGTGAAAATTTATGTCATCAGAAATGGAAAAAGAGCTAACTAGGATTCAGAAAACGATTAAACTTCTGCTTACTATTTATCTTTGGAAGAGATAATCATGGCCTGTGTGTGAACGAATGCCAGTTTGCATGGCTCAGTTGCCCTGGAGAAAAGCTCTGGGGCACCTTCCCTCTTTTGCCAGGTGAGCAGGAAATAAGTGGCAGAACAGTATTTTGAAAAAAGTGAGAGCAGATCTCTGATTCCACTGAATAAATGCCAGCCTCCCATGTAACCTCAAGCCTGAAGAATATCATCCACGAGCAAGTGGAACATGGAGCTGATCTTATGTTGGGTTGACAGGGACAGAAGCACTGAGCAGCCTAGGAGTGATGAAAGTAACACAGGAGTCACTCTCACTCCAATGCTTGCCTCACCTAGTCTGCCAAAATATGACTTGAGTCCTAAAGCATAACTTTCGGTTTGCTCATGCCAGGTGCAGAATTCCTTTTAAGGGCATTGCTGAAATGCCACAGAATTGGGAGCCACAGTGTCAGAGGGAGGAAATTTCTTTTAACCTGGAACTCACTTGTCTCACACAGGCTTATCTTTATGTGTCAGTGAGTTGACTACTGAACTCTGGTCAATTAAGAGTTTTTTTTTGTTTTGAACAGACAGGCACCAGAACACACTGGTAAAGACGGGATGTTTAGTAACAACAATATTTAGATGCGTTTTACAGATTAGATTAACAAAATATTGAGTCTGTGTAGAGAGACACAAATGTCAATACAGGCACTATTATTCAGCTTTCCACATTTGCATGAATTTGGAATAATCACAATGAAGGCAGAGAAACCCTAGTGATAAACTATTAGAATACTGTACTGCTAAAAGAAAAAGATACACAACACCTAAATCCTCACATAATGCACTCCTCACCTATGGCTAATGCAACGTGAATTCAAATGAAATATAGAAATCTAAAACAGGGAGAGCAGATCATAGCTGAAATCAAACACTGCAAGCATATTTCTATTTTCTTTGATATTTCTTCACAGACCAGGAATCACAGCTGACATACATTCAAATGAGGTAATTTCCTTATTCTTGAAGTCAGTGTAATATGCTCTTGGTCATTTTAAGTAGATGAAGTGATATACATAGGAACTGCCAGCTTCATTAAACAGGGTAAGATGTAAGACCTCATGTACTTCTAAGAATTTGGACCTTTTTCACTGCTGGTACAAAATGTAAATGGACAGACCTGTAACTGGTGAGTTAAGATGTCAGGGTAAAAATATTCACTACTGACGAATCATGGAGGGCATCAGGCCTTATAAAGGGATGTGCTTTATACAAAATATATCTTGTGATACACCACTCTGAACTTTAGGGGAGCATATAAAGCTTTAGAGAAACCTAAATGAACAGGTTAAATCTGTCCAGAATAGAGGTGCCAATGTTACAGTCAGGAGAGACAACAAATAGACAAGCATGAGTTTAAAAATCTTTTTGTTAGATAAAAGTCCAATCACGTTTGCACAATTCTGCTTCGTAAATAAAATTTCTTCTATTTCATTTGTTATGATTATATTTTTTATGTATCCAGGTCTGGGGGCAATGCTATGCTTTGTTGAATCCTAATAAGATTGCACACTAAATTCCCACATTAGGTGTCAAGTCAAGTTCTTCTGTGAAGGTACAAAAGATGTTAACAATGTAGAATTGAAAGAGGTAATAAGGTGCGTAGTGACACTCAGTGTGAAGCTGATTGTGGGTACATGTCACATACCTGTGTGGTTAAGACTACGTGTGGGAGGAGAGATTCGACTTTCATAAGGGGATATCAAACAACAACCTATCTAGGAGAGATTTTTTTTTAGCTTCATAACTAAAAATGATGCTTTGTGATAAAGTGTAACATCACCTCTGTAAATTTTATTAATTTGAAGCATAAACAGAAGGATCTTCCCCTCAGGCTTCTTTGGCAAAGCACTTACTATTAAGGGAAGTACTGTATAAAATCTCAGGAAGGGGCTAATTTCTCAAAGCTAAACTTAGCAGTCACCAATGTTCTGAGTGGTATCACAGCACTTCACAAAGGATGATTTCAAATGTAAAAATATATTTTAAAATATATTATAAAAAATAAATATTTAAAAATATTTTAATGGCAAAAATATAAACTTTGTTACCTGTTTCCAAATGCATTCCTTAGCTTTTATGCTAAAATACATGCTTTTTATCAGTCCCGAAAACAAAATTCCTGAGCATGGGCAAGTAAATCTATGTATGTTTTAGAGTCCAAAGGAGGATTCTGCCTTGTAAATGCCCTAGACAGTACTTTCACTTAAGGCTGTGAAACTTGAAACATGATTGTATTTTTCATCTGCATTTCTCTAAGTTGAAGCTGTGTGGAGCTTTACATGCCTAGGGAAGAGTGGGGGGAAGTGGAGAAATTCTGAGAGGGAATGTGTCAGATCTATAGCTACACAACGTGTTAACACATGTTTGGCTTCCCACACTCTTCATTCTGTCCTCTACATCACCTGCCTTCTGAGCTGAACATCTTGGAGGTGGTGAGACAAGACAACAAGGAAGGACTGTTTTCCCAGCTCTGGCAGAACACAGAAGTGTAAATGGGCCAGCTGATATATGAGATGTTAGGGTTTTAGAATAGGACATAGCTTCTCCTGCATTTAACTTCCAGCACTCAGCAACACGTTAGACACAGGAGAACTTTCTCAGGTTTTGCACACTATCAGCTTATTTCTTAGCATTGATTCAGTTTGATATGTTATTGAGTCTCCAAATGCTGAGTCTTCTGACTTCAGTGGTACTTGCAGGTGCTCAGCACCTTTTAGAACATGGGTAAAAGTATTGTAGGTAATTAGGTCTCTAAAATTATAACTGGATCAAATATTGAGTCATTTGGCCAAAACTCCTGTCTTTGATGGCAGTTGCTTCTAAGCACAATCCAAGACAATTAAAAGGGCTGTATTAAGGCCTTCTAATCAGTTTTGGAGATAAGGCTCTAAAGAAGTAGTTTGCTATAATTTTAACAGCTGCATTAGCTGTTCTGACTAGATTCTTGCCATCCATGTAAACATACATTTTCGCTTTGAGTCTTATCACTTACAAACCTTAACTATTTACAAACAGTAAGAAGTAGGTCACTCTCACTTCTTTAGATCTTGAAGCTGTAATGAAGTATAAACATAAATGCATTCCTGTTGAGCTGATCATAAGTCAATTTTTATTCTCACACCTATCTCTGGGATTGAAGCCTAAACATGGAATGTATGCAAAACTACAGACAAAAATGTTTGGAGGGGAATGCATTACAAGACCACTATTACTCTATCCTTTTTTATTGTCCTCTCCACTTAGCATTATTTCTTTATGTTGGTGTTCCTTTTATATTTATTTTCTCTTCCATATCATTGGTTTCAACAGATTTTATTCCTGTTAGGTAGCTAATTCTTGTCAGTAAATAATCATTCTTGGTTTCAGTAATATATTATTCCAAAGTCATCATCTTTAAGATCAGATTTTTATTATGCCTGGCCTCTCTTGTATCATTATTTTCTTTGAGCATGCAAAAATATACAAAATAACTATAGATAGGTATGAAGGCACTGGAAGAATAAAAAAATTGTTTCCCTTTATAAAAATAATGTAGCTGTATTTCTTTTTATGGCAGTAAAACATAAGTGATTATAGCTCAGAGGTGGCATCTGAAGTGGTAAGAATCCTTGGTCTCATAAGAGCTTCATTTGATTATTTGAATGGCTGATATTAATCTGGCCAAACGTACAGATCTACAAGAGAGCTGGTCTCTTTGTGCTCCCTTTATAATCAAAGCAGCGAGAAATACTTTGCAGTACAAGTTTATTTTGGGTACCCTCTTTAGATAATGAAGCAGTATACCTTAAAAAACTTATGGTATGAACAGCTACTTTAATCAGATAAATATGATCTTTGTCTCTGATTTGCCGCAGTTAATGACTTGCCACATCAACAAAAAGGTAAAAGGTGTGTTTCATGATTAAACAGTAATGCAGTGACTATGGAGCTGTAGAGAAAATCTCAGGAAATACATACCCTTGTTAGCTCTGCTAGTACAGGAGGCCTGTGGTCACATTTTTCTTGCTCCAGTAAATTTTCGCCTGTGCACAGTTTAAAAGCTCTTGAAGAACTAGACCCAGAAATATTTTGCACCTTCATTATGGACATACATACTCATGAATCTCAGACAAATGTCAGTGGGAGTAGCTTTTGCACCAAAGAAGCGATACACAACATTGTTGGTCTCATTTCTCCTTGATTGTCTCATTTTGTCTCATTTTGTATCTAATTCCTTCAAGTTTAGATGTTGCATAGTATCCTTCACTGTTGGTCTAGTAGAAAGTAATTTCAAGCACCGTAGGTCTGCTAGCAGTAATGACCATGCTAAATGGCATTTTGTGGTTTGAATCTTCACAAATCAAAGCTGTTATGCTGCCTTGTTTCCTGCTCAGAAGTTTTAGGTCTAATAAGTAGAGTGGCCCCTTTGTTGAGCACATTGAGATCCATTTTGCATGCCTTAATGGCAGTGATAAAAATAAAATCATAGGCCTTTGTAGCAATCTTTTTTGATATGTTGTTAACTCTGCATTGTGCAAAGTTAAACTGTGGTTATTATACCCTTGGATGCCAGCAGAATTTCACTCATGAGCAAAATGAGGAAGATTTGGCCTCCTGAGACATTCTAAAACTCTGTTAAAGAAAAAAAAAGTTAGATGCATAAGCCACCTGGACAAAAGGACCCTTTATTTTCTGTTTCAATCAGCAGTAGGATCATTATCTCAGGGTACTAGATCAGTAGGACAGAGTTCTCTTAACCAGTGACCCAGGTCAGACCAGGACCTGAACACAGGACTGTACCTTATTTCAGTGGGATTTTTGTGTGTTCATAAAAGCATGTACTTATCTGCTATTATGGAATAGTTAACATTTTCCTGAATTAGCACCCAGTTCAAGTGGTGCAGTGAAAGCAATTAGCATAGGAATAAAGAATAACAGCTTTAATATTCTAAAAATCCACACACATCTACAAGCAAGAAGAGAAAATGAAAGTGACTGATGTACAGGTAGCCAAAAGCAGTGATGTTATCTATTTGAAGTTCATAAATCATTGAAGGACAGACCATTCTCACTTTGAAAAGGCTGAATTCCTGTGTAGTTAGGGCTGCATGGGTCTCTGTGAGGAGAGGTCAGGGTTGTTTCTGTCTGTTTCTAACCATCTCCAACGGCTTCAATGCAGGACACAGCAATCCCATCAGCCAAGGAGGTGGTGGCACTTCTGGAAAAGACCTTTAAGCACATCATGTCCACCCATAAATATAATGCTGTCAATTCCATCACTAAAACTTGCCATGCCATGTCTACACATCTCTTAAATACTTCAGGAAGAGTGACTCAATCATTTCCCTGGGCAGCCTGTTCCAATGTTTGACAAGCCTTTCAGTGAAGATATTTTTCCTAGTATCTGATTTAAACCTCCCCTGGCAACACCTGAGGTTGTTTATTCCTGTCACCTCTGTGCCTGGCAAAATCTTGGAGCAGATGCCCATGGGAGGCATGCTAAGGCACATGAAAAACAACAAGGTGGCTGGTGACAGCCAGCACGGCTTCACTAGGGGGAAATCCTGCCTGAACAATCTGGTGGCCTTCTATGATGGAGCTACAGAACTGATGGACAAGGGTAGAACAATTGATGTCATCTACCTGGACTGGTGCAAAGCATTTGACACTGTCCCACACGACTTCCTTGTCTCGAAGTTGGAGAGACATTAATTTGATAGGTGGATCACTCAGTGGATAGAGAACTGGTTTGGATGGCCACATGCAAAGAGATGTGGTCAATGGCTCAATGTCCAGCTGGAGACCAGCAATGTGTGGTGTCCCTCAGAGATAAGTGTTAGGACTGGTCTTGTTCAACATCTTTGTCGGTGACATGAACAGTGGGATTGAATGTTCCCTCAGCAAGTTTGCTGATGACATGAAGCTCTGTGGCTCCGTTGATACGTTGAAGGGAAGGAATGTCTTCCAGAGAGACCTTGACACACTTGTGAGGTGAGCTGATGCCAACCTCATGAAGTTTAACCATGACAAGTGCAAGGTGCTATACCTGGGTCAGAGTAATCCCAGGCACAGCTACAGGTTGGGCAGAGAAGAAATTCAGAGCAGCCCAGAGGAGAGGGTCTGGGGGGTGTTGGTTGATGAGCAAATTAACATGAGCCAGCTCCAGTGTGCTTTCACAGCCCAGAAAGCCAAGCAGATCCTGGGCTGCATCAAAAGGAGCATGATCAGCAGGTCAAGGGAGGTGATCCTGCTCCTCTACTCTGCTCTCGTGAGACCTCACTTGGAATATTGTGTGCAGTTCTAGTGTCCTCAACATGAAAAGGACATGGAACTGTTGGAAGAAGTCTAGAGGAGGGCCATGAGGATGATGAGGGGACTGGAGCACCTCCCGTATGAAGACAGGCTGAGAAAGTTGGGGTTGTTAAGCCTGGAGAAGAGAAGGCTGTGAGGAGACCTCATAGCAGCCTTCCAGTATCTGAAGGGGCTTATAAGGATGCTGTGGAGGAACTATTCATTAGGGGCTGTAGTGACAGGGAAAGGGGCAATGGGTTAAAACGGGAAGTTTAGACTGTATATAAAAAGGAAGCTCGTTACTGCAAGGGTGGTGAGGCACTGGAATGGGTTGTCCAGGGAAGTTGTGAATGCCCCATTGCTGGCAGAGTCCAAGGCTGGGTTGAGTATGGCCTTGGGTGGCATGGTTTAGTGGGAAGTGTCTCTGCCCATGGCAGGGGGGAGGGGTTGGAACTAGATGACCTTGAGGTCTTTTCCAAATCTAACTATTCTGTGATTCTTGTTACTTGGGAGAAAAGACTGACACTCGACTTGCTACAGCTTTCTTTCAGGTAGTTGTAGGGAGTGATAGAGTGTGCAGCCTTCCCTGAGCCTCCCTTTCTTAAGGATAAGCAGCCCCAGAGCCTTCAGCCTCTCCTCAGAACACTTGTGCTCTAGACCTTTCACCAGCTTCACTGTTCTTTGGGCTTGCTCCATCAAGTCAGTATCTCTCTTGTAGTGGAGGGCTATTGTGGTTTAAGCCCAATCAGCAAATATGCCACGCAGCCCTCACTCACTTCCCCCCTTCCTTCCACCGCTCCTGGAGGGATAAGGAAGAGAATAGAAAGAATGCAACTCCCATGGGTTGAGATAAGAGCAGTCCAGTAACTAAGGTGTAACACAAACCACTGCTGCTACCACCAGTAATAATAATGGAAATAATAAGGGAAATAACAAGGCAAGAGAATACAACTGCCCACCACCTGCTGACCAATACCCAGCCTGTCCTAACAATGATCTAACCCTTCCCGATAACTGCCCCCAGTTTATATAGTAGGCATGATGTGCTGTGGTAAGGAATACCTCTTTGGCTAGTTTGGGTAAGGTGTCCTGTCTCTGCTTCTTCCTGGCTTCCCCTCCTCCCTGGCAGAGCGTACAACCAGAAAGTCCTTGATCAGACTAAACATTACTGAGCGGCAACTAAAAACATCAATGTTATCAGCACTGTTCCCAGGCTGAGAGTCAAAAGCACAGCAGTGTACCAGCTACTAAGAAGGAGAAAAAATGGCTGTGACTGCTGAACCCAGGACAGAGGCCCGGAACTGAACACAGCATTTGAGGTGCACCCTCATCCTGCAAAGTACTGGGAGACAATCACAACCCTAGTCCTACTGGCCACTCTATTTCTGATATAAGCCAGGATGCCATTGGCCTTCTTGTCTACCTGGACACAAGCTGGCTCATGTTCAGCCACTGTCGACCAACACCCCATGGTCCTTGTCCACTGGCAGGTTTCCAGCCACTCTTCCCCAAGTCTGTAGCATTGCATGGGGTTGTTATGGCCCAGGTACAGGACCCAGTACTGACTCCCGTTGAACCTGATATTATTGGCCACTGCCCATTGATCCAGTTTGTCCAGATTCCTCATCATAGCCTTCCAGCAGTTCTACACTTCTGCCCAACTTTGTGTCATCTGCAGTGCTACTGAAGGTGTGCTTGATACACTCATCCAGGTCACCAATAAATTACATTAAATGGAACCAGTACTGAGCCTTAGTGAACCCTGTTTGTGACCAGCCACCAACTGGATTGAACTCCATTCACCTCCACTCTTTTGCCCTGGCCAACCAGCCAGTTTTTTATCCAGTGAAGAGGACATGTGTCCAAGCCATGAGTTTTCCCAGGAGAATGCTGCAAGAAACAGTGTCAAAAGCTTCACTAAAGTCCAGGTAAAGTACACCCACAGTCTTTCCCCCATCCACTAAGCCGATCAGCTTGACATAGAAGGACATCAGGTTAGTCAAGCAGGCCCTGACTTTCATGAACCTGTGCTGACTGAGCTTGATCACGTGGTTGTCCTGTACATGCTGTATTATGGCACTCAAGATGATCTGCCTCATAACCTTCCCTGGAACCGCATTAATTGTTCCATATTCAAAGTTTTTCATAATTTATTAGTCTTAACCTCAGAAATGTTAGAGAAAACAAAACAAAATGAAACAAAAGAAATAATTAAAAAAATGGGATTGAGATGTGATTACTCTGCATTTTTGAACTGTTGCAATTAAAGATGGAACAATATTGCCTGCATAAAAGAAACTGACAACAGAAATCACTGTAAATGACTCACAGTTCTCAGGGGATTGTTCTGCCCAAAGATAAAATGAAATAAGAACAATCTTAATTTGTCTTTGGGTAGTTCTTGATGTATGACTTAAAATTCTTTGTAGTGTACAAACAAGTTTAATACAGTAAGGAGGCAGTTTCTGAACAAACTTTTTTCAGAACAATTATAGCTCCATAGATTCAAATTTCTCCTTTTTTTGCAAGTTAAAGCAATTAAGTGGAGCATATGTATGCTTTTTGAATCGTTTTTTTGAAATAAAATCATTCCTTCAAGTCAATTTCTAACATTTTTCATATGTTTTGAACTTTCTAGAAGGAACATCTTCCAAAATTATATTAAATGAAACCCTGGGTAGCAAAATATTTCCCATGAATGTTGGTTTTTTTGTTACTGCTAAATTGCTTCTAGTACATTAGATTAGTATCTTGCATAACATTGCATTATTCAGAGTTTGTGCTTTTTCTTCAATGCTGCTTCTAACCCTTATTGTTCTTTATTCACCCAGTTTGGGGACAGGAAATTATGTGACAGATATTGACACCTGCTGAGTTAGAAACCTGGGAGACTGGCCTAAATTTAAACAAGTTACTGAACTAACAAATTCTGGCTGGGTTGTCTGCTGAGATTGAGCAAGATATCTGAAAGTACTTATGCCTACTGGTTGGAGCTAAAGGATCTGCTCCACTTACAGAGAAGCAATAACAAAGTTTTGCCCCATTGATTATGGACTAGGTAATGAAGGAAGGCACTGACTCACTCTGGCTTTGTAGATTCTTACTTTCTGTGACCTGAAGAGATTTTCAGGATCATCTGGACTGGGCTCCCGCGTGTAGAGGTTATAAAGTTTCTTAGAAAACTAGATTAAATCTGAGTGATTGGAAGGGCCTCTGGTGGTTATGCCCCTGGATGCCAGAAAAAAATCAGTTGTAAATGGAGAAAATTTCTGGTTTTGGCCTTAACTGATGTTACATGTAATGAGCTTCACCTTACTGAATACCCCTCCTTGCTAAATCAATATTTAAAACAAAATCTTTTCTTAAAAGTACCCCCCATAATTTATATTAATAGTTCCAAATTGTGGTGCCTTTAAGTAATGCTTTCAGCTCTTTAAATAACCTAATTTGAAGCAAAATATATCTTGTTTTTCTTAATTCAGCATTCAGCTATTTGTTGTAGGTTTTTCTTTGGCAGCCAAATTCTTTTCCTTTTCCTCAGATGTGTTTTCTGTTTACAAACATAGCCGATCAAATCACTTTGTCTTTACTATGCACAGAGAGAGTTCCTTGTCCTTGTCTTTGAAATCTCGTATTGTTATGTGCTGTTTGTAGAGTGAATCCAAGAATTGGTTGCAATGACTTCACTGTATCTGTGTTGAGGAATTTTACCAGTCATACCTTTCATTTGTTTTTATGCTTATGTTTGTGGAATTGTGGCTTTATGGGTGTACATTTAAAAGAACTATTCAGAAAAATCGTCTTTGTTTGTTTGTTTGTTTTGTTTTGTTTGTTTTTTTGTTATTGTTTCCCGTAATTAATTTGGTTTTCCTGGGCATTCAGGGTTAAAAGTTGGGATACATTTTCTTTCAAAATGTCCACACATATTTATTACTTTTTAATGTCACATTGTGGTTACACAAAACTCAGCATAATCTATATTAATAGAACATAGGAATAAGTGTGTATTAGAAATGCCACCATTTCTCTGATCCACATGCATTTATTATAGGACAGTGTCCTGTAGTATGTAGGACATTATTATCTGACAAGTGGTTCTGCTGTACTGCAGACATTTTAAAAAAACATTTCAATGGGTATTTGATAGCCAAAAATGGAAAAATATACACTAAAAGATTCATAAATCACATGAATATCTTATTCCACAAAGAGTTAGGTGAGTGAAAATTTGCATGTGCCTATGTGGTATTTGCTACTTCCTATCTATATTACTGCTAGTTTAGCATGCAAAGTTGTCTTATGGTGCCTAATCTGGAAGCATGTAATGTATCTAGGTCCGTATGGGATTTTCACTTTTATTGAATTTTGGACTTCTCCCACTGGAGTTAATACACCCTCTGTTGAGAGAATGTTCAACCTGCAATTATACACTGACTGATGTTTCATTTTTTTTTGTCATCATGAAGAGGCAAACACCGATAAGGTCTTGAGGTTAGCTCTTAGTTCCCAGCTTGCAGATTAAATGATCTGGAGATACCTCTGTTTTTCCCTCAGTTTCTGGTGTAGCGATCACTAAAGAACAAGCTCTTGGCTCTGTCCAGGGTAGCCATAAATTGCACTGATATGAGTACAGATATAGTTATATCACTGGTATAGGGTAGCTTGCATAGCCTAGGTAATACGCGCTCTCACAAGCTGTGGGAAAGACTGCTTTACTGCTATGGTTTGTATCCCTATGGGAAGTGTAAAAGAAAATTGGGTTACAGAACCTTTTTGATTTTGGCTGAATTTTTACCTATGAAAATGCAAATTCCTCCTTTTTTTTTTTTTTATTTTTTTATGCTTTGTGTAAGGGTTTCTTTATTGTGGATTGGGTAGTGATTTACCAATTGAGAAGTGATAACTCATTGTAAAGGAAAACTTCAGAAGTGAAGCACAATTAGGCCAAAGCTGCCTTTAGTCTTTCCTTTTTCTTCTTTCTCTGAAGGTTCATACTTCAAAACAGTTTCCACAACTTTGTCAGTGGAAGTCCACTTTTCAACTGAAAAAAAGGAGAGAAAGCGGGAAGGCAGGAAAGAAAGAAGGAAGAAGGAAAAGAATAAAAAAGGAAGGAAGGAAAGAAGGGAAGAAGGAAAGAAGTAAAGAAGGAGATTCTTACATATGTTCCAGCATTTTTGTGATATTTTTTCCAAATATGGGAAAACGTAATCTGTAGACTAAGTGATATTGTATGGAGGAAAAGATCCTCTCAAATGCATACTTATGTAAGAGAGATAAATTATGTCCAATCAGAGATATCATCATTCAACTTGGAAAAACAAACGCACTTCTGAGAGATTAGCAGAGAAAATACAGAAGTAACACGACATTGTTGCATGTAAAAAGTGTTTTATGATCTGCATTGCAACAGACTCAATATAATTGAAAGGAACTCATATGGGTTTTGTCCTAAGGAAAGGCTATTTACTTAAAGTACTTTTGCCTCAATTAAGAATGTTGAGGAACTACTTAAGTAATCAAATACATGTGATGAAGTAAGAAACAGAGTAGGTCTTCACAGATGTATACTCAATAGCAAGCTATCTGCATAAGTAGAAATTGCACCTTTAGCTAGCCAAGGGCTGCAGACAGACATCGGTCACTTTTAGGGTAGGTTTTAGATATCATGTGCTGAGATAGAGTTTACTGAGCTCATTTATCTAGTGGGTTTAGATAACATTCGTTGGAGTAGACTGTGCTGATCTGACCTAGGTGACAAATCATGAAAGCACTGGATTAGATTGCTAGAATTTCAAGGGTCAGATTGCCACTCACCCTGTGATCAGTCAGGAAAATAATTTAAGAAAAGAAGAATTAGAGAAGAAAGCAGGACTTGCTATGTGATGGAGATGCTGAATATCCTTGCCTATCCAAAACCGAACAAGGAGAAACACTGGAATTTATGAATCTCATTTTTTTTTTTTGATGTATGGAGGTGTCCAAATTGAAGAATTTAGTACTTTCTGTCATCATTTGGGGCCTTTTGTTCCCTGAATTAGTGTCTCCACCCTGAAAGGTTATTAAAAGAACTCAGGCTGCATTATTATGGAAGCAGCCTTGTTAAACACTCAGAATGTATGTAGAGGCTTCTTGTGAGAGCAACATGTCTGTTTCAGTACATGCTCTCACCACAGGTCCGTGCAAGAATTTGGTAGCAAAGTATCAAAGCTAATGAAGAAGGCTAGTTTCCTGCACACTTGTATATGCATATTGGTAATGATGAGTGACTTACAAATGGCATGCTGCTATGTGTATTTTGGCAGTTCAGGAGCTGCTTTGCTCCCTGTTCCTACTGTATGTGTATTTTGGCATGTTGGCTTAGTGCATATTCCTAAATAGTATGTAGATTTATAATGTTGAGCCTGGGTCTGTGTGTTGTATTCTTTCATAGCACTAGACAGGACGAGAGTAATTGAAAGGGGAAATGGGACATTATTTTGCTAGTTTAATAATATCACAAGTCAGCAGGAAAACTGTGAAAGTGTAAAAATCTTTGTATCACTATTATATGAGAATTACAAAGCCAAAGTGGGCGTGGTTTAAGTTGTGTAGCTGAAGAAGCAAACTGAAAGTTTGACATCTTGCCAAAACCACCCCAAATAGAAATCACAACCCCTGCTCACCTCTGAAAGTCACTAGACCCCTATATATGAAACTTAAAGATGGTTTATAATGAATATAAAAGTTTATTTGAAGTATGCTTATCCTAACTGTGTTTAATTCATCTATTAGTTGACAAATTAAGAATGATTTCATAAAAGTAAATGGCTTTAAAATGGCAACAGAGAGAATCTGGTCAGCTAAACCCAGTTCTGCTTTACTCCCTGCCACAGCTGCTGAATGAAGCAGCTGTTGAATTAAGCAACTTGTTATTTTGGCTGTCCAGTACAAGTAAGAATGAAGATGTGGCTAAAGCGAAGTGCTGGCTGTTGAAAGGTCTGGTTTATATTTCAGGCTCTAACACTAAGTCCTGCTTTTTGACCTGGCATGAGTATTTAACCCATGTTCACAGCTTTTTCCTCATCCGCAAAGTGAAACTGGTATTTCACAGGGTCAATGTATCTTAATACTTAAAAACTTCACTTTGAATCCTTTAATAAAATATTATATTAAGCAGATATTAATTACGAGGCAAGTTTTGCAAAGGTTAAGTGCAAACTTGCTAGAATACAATTTATAATCTACCTTATAGAATCCCGAGCTTTTATGAGTTCCTAAAAGTTTGTAATAAAATCTTACATTTCCGAGGTGAAATTAATGGGATCAGGACTGGCTTTCTCCCAGAAATGGATTTCTCCTCTTTTCTCCTTTGTGCTGAGATCCAGTTTCAAAAAATACTACCCTTGAAGTTCAGTCTGTGCCTCAATGCAGGTATGTTGATACTTTCTGAATACTTGGATCAGTGAGAAATTAACTGGTATTGTGAAGGCCAGGAAAGCTAGGTAGTTTGAAATAAATAAACAATTTTTTCTACCTAAAGGTTCATTCTTTTTACTGCTTGGTGGAATACGAAGAAAAGAGGGGCATGCTGCGTAACTTGCCAACAAAAGTACTGACATTTAGTGTGGAAATAGTCACTCTATCCTAGTTGTGTGCTGTAATGAAAGGTTTATGCTATACTTTTCTAAGAGTAATTAGTGAGAAGGAATGGAATAGGTATAATACTAATGCCTATTATAAGACCTTCTTATCTTCACCAAGAATTAAGTACGGACTGTCACTCCCTTCCATATTTATGTACAATAAGAGCTCTGTAAAAAATCAGCAATTCCAAGAATTCACTGGGTGCTTCTGGCAAAGATGTCCTTCCACCTATTTACAATTAAATTGTTTCCTTCAGCCTAATTACACTGGAATTGTGTTCCAAAAAAATGACACTTCGCAATGTTTTAAAGCGCTTCTAGTTGAAAATACATACAGAGTAAGTTTCTGGAGAAAAGCGAATGGTGGTATAGTTAAACCATGCCATTTGCCTGTCTATACTAACCTTTTAAAGTATCATTTTGTTTAGGACATTTGTATCTTGCCACAAGTTCCCATAATACCAAAAATTTCATCTCTTCTTCTTGACAAGGGTATCCCCATGGTAGATTTGGCACTCTAGCAAGTATCAGTCACAAATCCTAGCACTCAGATAAGACAGCAGGAACGGTTCCAGAAAGAAGGCAAGTGGGTGTCTCTGAAGATTTGTAGCTTTCTGACGTTTTGTTCTGCAAAAGGTTCTTTATTTTACATAAACATTTCAAAACATTATTGTTTAGGTGGGATATTTTATGAGCTGTTTTACAATTCTCTTGGAAAAAAAAAGAAGTTACCTACCTGCAGGACATATTCTTGTCATTGTATTAAAAAATCTAAGTCAAATTTGACTCAGTTGCAATGATATATATTCAGAGTATCTCATTCAGCATCAGTAAACTCAGATTTACAGAGGGTAAGAGAGGAATGGGATTCATATATCTTTGTCATTTTTGCTAGGGAAACACCAAGCAAACAGAAAAGCCCCAGCATTTCAAGACTCTTCAGCCAGCTGCCTGCAAGGTCTAGGTGGAAGGTGGGAATTTACTGCCCTGAGGCTGCTCCCCTGTTATGTGCCAAGTACACAAAAAGTGTACTTAAGGGCAAATGGTTAAAACCCCATGGTCTTTTCTCCCAGTCCAGTAAACCTGCTCCTTGTCCAGCCTTTTGTTCTTTTTGGTACAATAGGACAGTGAATATGAATTTCAGATGAGGTCTGCTTTGCCATCATACTAAGATGGAAAAGCTGGATCTGAACATGATGATCTGTGCACATTCCCAAAAAGAACTGTGCTGAGTGAAACAGAGGTTGAGTATATGTGAGAGTAGGAAAAAGGTGAGAATGGATCAGAACTGAGTCAGTGGCAAAAAAGAAGCTTTGAATTTCAAAGACTCATTGTCTTCTCGCTAAATCAGAGAGGGTGAAATTGGACAACTGTGATTTCCTGGTTAGCTGCTAAGTCATCTCTAAGACTCTTCTCCAAGACTAGGGCTTTTAGAGGAAAGTAAAGACAGCTCCCCACTTCCAGTGTTAAAGATAGCTTTTGAATATATGCTTGCAAATCTCCAAACTTCACCATTAGAGGACTTAATTCTTATTGTAAGTATAAAGACAGATTGAGGCCTAATGTCGGAAAACCAATACCCTATGCTGGCTAACAAAGGTATTGTACACCATGCTGAAGGAGAGGGGCCTCAGTCTGACCCTATGACTGCTTCTACATTCTTGTGAAAGTGTTCAGTGAAGACAAGGCATTAGGGCAAATCTGTAAGTGTCTCGTAAGTAATCTATCTACCTTCAGCTGTTAAGTTGAAGCCATAGTTGACTATAATGTAGGAAGATGAAGATGCACTGAAAAAGATTAGAACAACATGCAGAGAAATAATAAAATGTAACTTTGAATTAGTTTTAATAAACTAAGAGATACTTACTAGTAAACCAAGTAATTTAAAGCAGTATTTTTTTTCCTTATTTGTCTTATGGACCATTTTGTATGCTCAAAAGGGAAAATCCGACCACAGATTTAGTTTTTTTTTTTGTTTTTTTTTTTTTTTTAATCATATCCTTCAAAAAGAAATTTTGTGCATGTGAAATGTGAAAGAAGATGGGCTTTTGTGCATGGCCTCCAGACAAGTTGATTTTCTGCATCAGTTGAAGTGCAGAAGAAACCAGTAAGTTGTAATGCTATTTGTTCTCCAGGCAAAAGAGGTGGGGCTTTAGCACTTCACAGCACTTTCCTCATCAGGAAAAATATGTCTTCTGTCTGGGCTATGCCACACTGTATTTGCTTTTGCAGTTGCACCCTTTGGACCAGGTTCTGCCACTGGTTACGCTCAGTGGTGCTTATAGAAGAGTACAACAGAGAGACAAATTTGGTCTTCTGTTTGTAAGCAAGCAGCCAGGGAGTGACATGAGTTGCCTTATTAGGCAGCACAAAAGGAAATAGTGCTGCTTGGCAATCCTCACGTGTTCCAGCTGCCGGCATCTGTAGTTCTTCAGCCCTTTTGGGCCTGTTCTTTTTCATTGTAAAACAACAAGCCCTTGAAAATACAGTGCTGGCTTGGCAACTGACCGCTGCCAGATAACAATTGACACGAGGACTAATTTAGTAATGTGCAGCTTTGGGGAGAGACATTTACTGTATCTCCTGGCGCAATTGATACAAAGCATACAGCCGTGGCAAGCCCTGCATGGTATTTGCAAAGTGTCAACTTGAAAGAGTCAGGCTGCTCTTATGTCTGTGCTCAGAGGCAATTGCTGCAGCCCATCAAATCAACCTTCATGTAATATAAACAGGGAGACATTCTCCCCCCATTCAGTGTAACTATTCTGTGCAGTTGCTAGTTATATCATATGTCAACACATTGTAGAGATAATGAAAATGGGGAGTCTGAACTTGTACAAGAGATAAAGGTTTTGCTTGAGAAGCAGAATTATAGTGAACCTGTCAGGCACAGATTAAGGATTTTGCAAAATAATCAGAGACATAAAAGTTTGCCCTTTTGATATGACTGTTAGCTGTGGTGTGACTTACTGTGCAGAATAATTCTATCAAATTAGTTCATTAATATGTAAGTTATAGTGATCTCTGTTAAAAGGACTTTCTGCATAAAATACTGGTAGTTCTTTCAGGAATTCCAGGTGGGTGGGCTGAAAGCTATTGTGATAATGATTGCAGAACTAAAGACCTCACAAAAGAAACTTTCACCTGGGTTTTTGCAATAGATAGATATTTTGGAGGGAAGGTTTAAATAAGCATTATCAAATCCTCAGATAGGGATATTGTTCTCATCATTTCTCCTCTTTCACAGAAAAGGGTTTTCAAGCAATGGAAGATTTCCAAACAGAACAATAGAAGGGTGGGTGTGTGCAATTTTACTTTCACTCACTGACTTCTTGCCAGAACAAGCAAAATGCTTAGTTCTCAGCAATTCAGCAGTGGTCTTTAACAAGAGCTGCAGTTGTAAACTATCACTGTGCTGAGAGCAGAATATCTTGTCCCAACATTCAGCCTCTTCCGCAGCCTGGCTCACTGTGAAGCTACTCTGAGGCTCTCAGTCAAGCCCTCTGATAGCCGCATGCACTGCACAACCATTTCTGCTTCAAAGGCCTTTAAAGAGCATGCAGACAAGCAAGCATCATCACCTTTCCTACTTAGTAATGGCTTCCCATGCCAGGTTAACCCTCAGGAAGTGATTGGTCTGAATACTAAAACCCATCAGAACTTTAGCTGCTATGTCATGCAGAAGAAAACTCTTTGTCTGGAATGAGATGTTACCATTTCTCCTGATTAGTTTTCATGTCTTTTACTTTTTATATTCTCTGCTATGTTGCAACAAGATTTTTTCAAGCATATGAGCTTATAGAGGAGTCACTGATCAATAGCACTTGTGGTAATGAATTTCTGCATGGGGTACTGAAGGAATAGATTAAAAATTGATGCCAACAATTTCAGTTAAAATTTCATTTCTGAAAAACAAGAAAGTATTTGCAACCAGATAAAGTTCTAGCTATGTAATTTTAATCAATCGAAGGATGCTTATGGCACATTTTTGTACGTTTTGATTTAATTCTGAAAGTATCTTGATGTTTGACTGAAGCACAAACTGAACTGTGAACTGTGCCAGCCACAGCAGTGTTTCTGCTGTATCTATGCCCCTGTACTTAATGTGAGAACATTAAGAACACAAAACGTTAAAATGTAATGATTTCATTTTTCACTCCTCTGCATAACCCCATAATGAGAAGTCACAAAATTCACTGTGGGAAAATCATGATGTCTCCATGGTTTTATTACTCATTTCTCTTTTTCTTTCCTTTAATAATAACACTGTTGTTGTCTTAAAGCAACATTTCAATGTTCAGGTCAGTGATCAAGCTCCTGTATTTGCATTACAGTACATGGATCAAAACTATTCTTATTTCCAGTAGCATTCTTTGTATCATAGCACGTGGATTAAAACTATCCCAGTTTTCAGAAGCCCCAACTGGCTGAATTCAGTATCTAGTAGAGTGAAAAGAAACTCGTTACCCATGCTTAAGGATGTTGCTGTTAATAAGTCTGTGTGAACTAATTACATGGATAATATGAAGGCTTTGAGAGAGCAGAAGCCTGCTGCAGTGTGACACCCAGGAAACAACCTCCTCTCACAGCAGCCTGGCCTACAAACAGTGAGCAGCCTTTCAGACACAAAGGGAGATATAAAACGACAGAGCCTACATGTGAAGACATCTCTACAGAACCCTGCAGGGCACAATTCAAGACACTTCTTAATCTGTTTTATGTTCTCGTTGCATTTGTAAATGCTATTTTGTATTGCAGGAGTGAGATAGTTCATGAATTTTGGAGGAAATTGTGGGAATATTACATATCTGAGAGAAAATATTTCCGTTTCAGTGCTGTCTGCGAGCAACAGAAATGTACAGCTTACTGTGATGATGCAATTTTGCTTCAAACTATTTAGTAGATTATGATTAGTAATTTTTTAGCAATCAAAGATTAACCCCATATGCTTTGCCTTAATAACATAATAAAGGAATTGAAAAGGGCAAAGGAATTAAAAATAAAAGTCACCAAGAAAACTGGTACCTGTGTGAGGCTTCACTGGAAATTAACATGATGAAGCAATGAAGTCTACTGGATGACGAAAATCAGAGATCTACTTGGTGGAAACATCACTACCAAATAGCTACATCAAGCACATTGTAACATTTGCCAAAAAAAACTGTGGTAGCTTTTGCTGTAGGTCATAAAACAAGAAAAATCTGTCCAATTTTAAGCTCTGCAAGAAAGTAACAATAGAAAAGTTTTCGTTTAGCCCTCCTTATCCTTTAAGTTAACTCTGAAAATGCATTTTGTTTACAAATCACAGCTTTGCTGTAGGTATAATCTAAAGGTAAATGTTTCTCTGGTGTTTGAAAGCAATTCACCAAAATGTTTCTAAATTAGATATCACTAAATCTTTCATGTGAAATGATGGATAAAATAAAAAAGAGCTTTGCCAGAACACCAGTGAGGCATTTGTACTTTTAGAAAAACAATGTTTTCTTGTTTAAAAGATGAGTGTTACTCACTGTTAACAGTTTTCAGGCCAAGCTTCTGGGGAAACTGATTCACCTTATTCTATCTGAAGACTGCATGCTTGATGTTAATTGTTACATTTTTTATTTTTTGAGGCCAAATTGTCTGTGTCCAGGAAAGACTTTCTCTGCTTCTTGTTCTTAATTTCTTTCTTTTTGTTTGTGTGCTTTGTTTCCTTAAGTGAAAGCAGAAATTAAGCACTAGAAATAAAATTCAGGTCAACATTAAAGCCCACATTTTCTCTAGATGGCAGAATTTTCCTCATTGTTGCTTTATGTCATTTCATTAGATGGATAAAAAATAGCTAAAAATTACAAATCAGATTGCAATCATGCTTCAGCTTTTATGATACAAAATCATTTTAGTATTATAAAATGCATCGTGTCCTTAAGTAGGAATTTTCTTATTTGATCTAGAATTCAGAAGATGCTACTTTGTTCTTCTTAGAGAAAATATTAAACTCCCAACTGTAAATTACTCACCTTTTCTGAGTCAACTTTGAAAAATCCTGACTTTACTTGACTTTCAGCAACTTAAAGAGACATGAATATTTCAAATCAAATCCCTGTTTTGTCCCTTTGAAGAGTCTTTGTTTGCATTCACCTTTGCAAGATGAATCCAATCCTAATCTGTGGGCTGGGAGCTCCTATTGCTACTTTGCTGAGATACTAATTTTACAGACATGACAACAATGTCAGTGCTTCACTGTGATTGTTTTATTCAAGATGTTCATATTTAGAAGGCAGTGATACAAAATGCCAGAATTTTCCATTTCTCCAGGGAACAAACGTTGGGAATCAGTGCAACATTTCAAGCAATAACTTGGCATCTTTTAACACTTTACATCATTGCTGGTGGGAAGCATATTCGTACAGAAGTATAACAATGTGTGCAAGACAAACTCAATGTATATATCTCATGAGATACAAGTTGGCTGTAGCTGTCTGAATTAAATCATGTAACTTCCTCTATTATATTAAAAAAAGGCATCCGAATTATAAGATATTTATTCTAAAGCTGTTAGCAGAAAGCTCCAAAGTGTTCTTATGTGATTAAGAAGACAAAAACTTTTTTTTTCTTTTAAAAGAACTTTTCATCCAGACATTAAATCATTAAAATGAAGTGGAAGGGTGATATTTTGAATGAAAACTCAAGAAATTTGGGTGAAAACCCATCTGTGCTGCAGATCTTCTGCACAAACTTTGAGAAAGGATATAATCTGTATTTTTCTTAAATCTCTCTTTATGAGCTGAAAGTAGTGGTACTCAACTTGTCCTCCTTTGGTAACACCTCAAGAAATGCGTATGTGACTTAGACCTTACTTCCCTTGTTTCCCATAATGCTGAAAGTACAGAAAGACATTTTAAAAGTGAACATATGACTGAATACTTGACAAATTGATTGTTTTAATGCTATTTTACAGATATGGTACTGTACTTTAAGTATTAGGTCTAGTCATTAGATATGGCATACTGGAAAAAGATCTTCATTCTTCTGACTCATGTGCTCTTGAAAATGATTTCTGTTTAGATGACTGAATCATAAATTCAGTGGATCAAAGGTCATCTCTCTACCTGACTGAGGCAGTGGTGTCCTCATTGTGACTGCAACATGCCGCTAGAGTATGGATAGCAGTACGCATGCAAATACCTTTGCATTGTACAAGCTGATATATCAAACTGGTTTCTGGAGAGCAAATTTAACTTCCTGAGTGGTACTGCTGTGGAAAGGTTGCATAGCAAACAGTAGCCTGACACTGTAAATCTCATAACATGGATGGCTATTGAATGGAACTGGGAGACCTTCAATATCCAATCAGTTTGTTCTCCTCTCTTTAAACTGAAATTGTTGCCTCCAAAGAATGACTATTATAATAATAATATTTGAAATTGACAACAGAAAATAAGACCAGAGATTCTATTTTCAAGTCTATCATGTGGTGTTGTTTTCAGAGATAAGAAGAAATTTGGAAGCTCAGGTCAAACCCAGATTTTATTGCTGTGGCAAGTATCACTCTACGCCAAGATTCATTATTACTTGTTTTCACAGTCTTTATAGTAGTTGATTTTTTGGAGCAACTTACACTCTACAAAGGGGTTTGAATGGTTTTAATTAAATGTTGATAAAATAAGAAAGGAATCTTGGGATGTGAAAACAAATTAATTCTGGTCATTAGTCACCTGACAAACATATTACAGTACAGATTTTTTATGGCTCCATGGATGCCTGTGAAACTAGAAAGATGGTATTCTAAATGGATTCCTTGTGAGATGCTTTGAGTAGCTGTGGATATCGCTTTAGTTGCCTACAGCCATTACTGAAACAGTTATGTGAAGTGCTTTCAAGCCAATATATTTCCATGCTTGTGTCTGATTTTGGAAATGAAATCTGAAAGCTAGACTGTAAAAAATATGGGATTAGCTTAGTGCAGTTCAAAAGTTGCTGTAAAATCTTGAGATGAGCAAAGTATAATGCTTTGGTGACATGCATCTACTAGATCCTCTTGTGGACATTGCAGAATTATGCCACATATTACTCCTCCTGCCCCTTTTATACCTTTTTGTTTGTTACATGTCAGATGAAGTTAACATTTGTCCTCTGTTCTTTGTATCCAATATAGTCCTTTTGTCAGCTGTGAAAAAAATGACTCACGCAATAAAATAGGCTAGCCCCACCTTAGCTAACCCATGAGGAATTAGTATACAGATCACTCTGATTTCACACATTGATCAAGCTTGTTCTTTGATAAAGAAACTTGTATGTGTAAATGGAAAAAAGCAGGATGTATATGGGAAAAAGTCCTCCATGATCCCTAGAAATCTGCTACAAAAATGTGTATTACTGGGATTATAGAGACAGCTAATTCCTTCTATTTCCATATATTTTTTTTCTGGCAGTTCCTGCAGACCTGAGATTCATTTTACCAATGTATTTTTGCTTGAAGTTACCTTATTTTGGCTCTTCACCAGAAAACAGCTTCCGGGTGCCAGCTGATCAGCACAGAATATTTGAGAGACTGAAGGATGTTTCGGTATCCAGATTTTATATCAATTTGCAGGAAAATAGCAAATTAGAGGAGAACATAAAGTAAAGGAACAAAACTAGGCCAGAAAGACTAATTTCTTTAACACAGTATAACATGTTGTGATCATGAGATTTCCACCAAGGACGAATATGGTTTGCATTTTATCTGTAATAGAGATGGCAAAAAAGAAAAAAAAAAAAGGAGAAAGGAAAAGAATGAAACATTTGCATTTTCCTGGCTGACTGCCACAGACTTGGAAACCCTTGAAGAGAGTCTGCCTAGTGAGCCGGTAGCAGATTGGTATATTTGACGCCTAGATCACCTTTGCTGTCTGACTTTCAGGAATTTAAAGATCATATGAGCAGCAGGCCTGAGAAACTCTGAGAAACCCTAAACAACCTGTGTTAAAGCAATTGTCTGGGTGCTCACCCTGGTATTCTAGGTCAGGGGAGACATGGGTTTCTCTATTAATGGACTAAGTCTGCACAGGGGATGCAGATGATGAAGATTATACGACAAACAGAATTTTAGTGAATTTCATTATTTATGAAATTTAGAAAGATTTAAGGAAAGAAAAAATGTTTGATTTCTTTGGCCAGCTGAACGTTCCTGAAACTTGCACCCTTCCTTGGGTGGAAGTTGCCTTCTGGCTAAGCGGGAATTTACTGGCTTAAAGTGTGTTCTAGTTATTCTCCAAACACTATGGCTATCTGTTACATGGCGACACTACACACTTGTTAGAATATCAGAATGGCTGCTGCATCTATAACTGCTGGGATACTCACATGGAAAAAAAATCCTGAGTACAGAACAGAGAGTGATAAAACTGCCAGTGCAACACTGTGCTCCTGAAGTACACTTCATAGGAGGTCTGCATGGCTAAACTTCTGAGGAAAGGGCAGAAGAGGAATAGTACAAGCAGTTAGCAACAGGAAGGCTCTTTCTGCTTCAAATCTCTGTGCCTCTGTAGTTAACAGCTGCCACCTACAAAATGGCATCTCTGGCAGAGGAGCACTAAGCAGAGCTAAACAAAAGGAAGAATTAGGTTCATTATCTTAAATTGGTTTATCTTAGGATGATCTTGGAACATAATATAATTACGGAAATAAAATACTAATGAACTATCTTTTAATATGATTGGCTGAGAAACTGTGGTAGGTTGACCCTGGCTAGGCACCAGGTGCCCACCAAAGCTGCTCTATCACTCCCCTCTTCAGCCAGACAGGGGAGAGAAAATATAACAAAAGGTTCATGGGCTGAGATAAGGACAGGAAGAGATCACTCACGAGTTACTATCATGGACAAAAGACACTATTTGGGGAAATTTGTTTAATTTGTTGCCAATAAAGCAGAGTCATGTGAGAAATAAAACCAAATTTCAAAACCAACTTCTACTCCATCCCTTCCTTCTTCCTGGGTTTGACTTTACTTTAGAATTCCCTACCTTGTCCTCTTCAGTGGTGCAGGGAGAAGGGAATGGGGGTTTATCTCATGTTGTCTCTGTAGCCCCTTCCTCCTCAGGGGAGGACTACTCACACTTGTCCCCTGCTACAGCCATGCAAACCCAATAAAGAAACAAACAGATTGAAATGGGTAGTGTTCACCCATTTAAAAAAACCAGACTGATGCTCTGAGCCTTTGTTGCTGAATGTAATGCTTATATACATAGTGTAGTAGTTGGGCATGATGATCTTCAAAGTCTTTTTCAAACCTAGTTGACTCCATGATTCTATGACTCCATGTAATGCCATATGTTTATATCAGTGGCATTGCATCTAACAAGCACACTGCTGCTTTGTAAGAATTTGGAGAAAAGAAGACCCCTGGGAAGTTACCACTGAGAATGTTAAAGTCTTCAGCTTCTGTTTCTTTGTTAAATCAAGATAGTCAGTTTTATCTCACTTAATAGCATTTGGTTTTATTGGTTGTAGCTGGATGTAATTCTTGGAGGATGAAAGGGTTGAAATATTGAAATGTACATCTTCACTGTGAAACACATACTGTGCAAATATAGGCTGCCACCCCAAAAACAGAAGGAGGAAAATGCAAAATTGGAAAAAAGAGCATCAGTGTTTCAAAACACATGCTATGGAAGACTCTTTTTCAATGTCAATTCTCATTTATGTTCCTGCACGTCTAAACCCCTTGTATTGCCAGGCTCAAACTTCAGATTCAGGAGCCTGCAGAGGTTTGGGAGGAGAATGAGAAATATGTTTCTTTTATGACATGACATTCTCCTGTTAATTTATAATGAAGACTCAGTCATTGAGCACTGGACTCAGATTTGACTTACTCTTGAAAAAGTGAAAAAACACCCTATAAAGCAGAGTTTCAACCATGGTTAATAAATTCCCCAGCTGCTTCCTTGTGCTATAATACATTCAAATCCACTTTTCAAAGACCTGAGGTGTTATGATGCATTGTTTTCCTCTACCTCAGAACTACTGCCAGTGACAATGAGACCTCTGCATCCTAGAAAGTCAGCCGGTGTGAATCTCATCTTGCACCTCGTGCTCCAGCAAGCCTGTCATCCATGAGGCAAGTCAGAGGAAACCCAAAGCTAGCTAAAGCAGTAAGACTCAGGGCAGAAAGGTGGTTGTGAGAATAATGAAACTGCACATCTTTTCCCTATAACTGAGCTGAAACAACATGCTAGTTGCAGTGCTTTTATGTACATATTTTTGGCAGTAAGTGAATTGGAATATGTTGTTTTCTGCTACCACAGAGAGTCATCCAGCACTTCAGTTAGTGAACACATTATTTCATTCTGAGGTTTTACTATTACCACTGCATATTCTGGTCTGCTTGTACCGTCTATAAGGAGACATAGTAAACATGGTCAATTTAATCCTACTGTATGAGAAAGAAAATAAGTTTTTTATCACACAGAGAAGAATTAAGATTTTAATTGTGAATTCTCAGGAAAACTAACTTTGGCTTGGAGGCTTCCCATGTTCTTTATCAGGAAATAAGAAGGGAGAAATCTTTTTTTCTTATTATCCTGCAATATTTTCCTGCATTTGGAGTGGCTTTAAAACAATTTACATTTAAGGCATTTATGTAGCAGTTTGATTATGCAGCAGGCACAAGCAGAACCATTTGAATGCTTAATACTTGCACCAGTTGTGGATCTCTGAGGCACAGAGCCAGAGGCCAAGTGACATTAGCTTCTCAAGAAATGCACTAATAGCCTTAAAAATGCAATGCCTGTAGAGTCTTTCAGGTATTATGTAATGGAAATTGTTAGAGGAGGGATAAAAGTCAGACTTTGTGTATTTGCTGAAGGTTATTGATGTAGCTATGACATCACTAA